>CAJQZJ010032004.1:5191538-5202471 GCA_907164525.1 Lophiomys imhausi | reverse complement strand
AATCTATCAATCAATCTATCTCTCTATTATCTATCTATCTATCTATCTAGTGTGTTTGTGTGTATGTCCAAGCACACTCATGCATGCATGGCACAGAGTTCATGCAGGAGTTGAAGGACAACTTGAGCAGTGGGTTTTCTCTTTCACCTTCAGCACCCACTCACAGCCTCAAAGATATGCTGATGTCTGTCCAAGACTCAGGCTCCATGAGATGTTCACCACTCCCATTTGTCTCCTTCAAAGAAGACACCTTCTCTACTCCAGCACCAGCCTGACACTATCACTTCCCCTTGACTTCCTTTAGTCCCACCCGCCCTGCTCATCAGATGAGCTCCTCAGTCTGATCATTTGCACCTGGCTGGTCACTAGATTGTGATAAATATAGGTCCAGGGGGTCTTCAGTGGAAATGAAGATGAGCCACTGTGAAGGGACACTGTCTTAGTTAGGATTACTATTGCTAAGATGAAACACTATGACCAAAGCAAGTTGGGAAGGAAAGGATTTGTTCAGCTTATACTTCCACATTAGAGTTTATCATCAAAGGAAGTCAGGACAGGAACTGAGACAGGGAAAGAATCTAGAGGCAGGAGCTGATGCAGATGCTGTGGGGTTCTGCTTACTGACTTGCTTCTCGTGGCTTGCTCAACAAGCTTTGTTATAGAACCCAGGACCATCAGTCAAGGAATGGTGCCACCACAATGGGTTGAGCCCTCCCCCATCAACCACTAATTAAGAAAATGCCCTACTAGCTTGCCTTGAGCCTGATATTATAAAGGCATTTTATTAATTAAGGTTCCCTCCTCTCAGATAGCTTTAGCTTATATCAAGTTGTCATAAAATTATCCATCAAAATTCACTCCTTGTCAGCTTAACACACAAACACATCATTGTTAAGCCACATTTTCTTTCTCATTCATCCTCAATATTTCTCACTAAAAAGATAAGCAACTTTAAAGTCTAACAGTCTTTATAAATTCAAACATATTTAAAAATTCTGTCTCTTTAAAACATTCAATCTTGTTCACAAAATCTCTTCTAGAGTTTGAAGTCTTTTAGCTGTGGGGGTCCTTTAAAAATCAAAATTAAGTTAAATATCTTCCTCAAGAGGGAAGAACTAGGGCGCAGCCAGCAGTATTCTGAACAAAGCAAAACCAAACTCCAACACAGTAAATAAGTCAATGTCCAATGAATACCAGGGAATCATTCATGATCTTTTCGGTTCCTCCAAGGGGCTTGGGCCCCTTCTCTGACTCTGCCCTCTGCACCACACTCAGCTTATCTTCTAGTCTCTAGTCACTAAGCCAGCTCTTAGCTAGCACTTAGTGACTGATGCAGTTGTCCTTCATGATCATCTCACGGTACCGGCATCTTCAACACACTGTTGTCTTCTGCAACTTGGTTGTACTTTTAGAAATAGCCTCTTCAGGCCCCTCACAATGCCAAGCCTCTCCTGTGCTCTATGACCTCTTTGTGCCTATAAAACTAGTACCACCTGGGTGACTCTTAACACTAACAAATTTGGCTGCTAGTGCCAGGTACAACCTTGGCCATGTCTAGAACACAACTTCTTTTTTTGCTGACTCTCAGAAAACATGTTACAGAAGACTTCATCTCAACAATACTAGTCTCTTCTTAATTACTGATAACTTCTTGGCTGCTGCCGACCAGCAGCAACTATCCCAGCAAAGCAAAGGATTCACTTTAGTGATCTGGTGTCTTGTTAATTCCAGCTGGTTCTTCAACCCCAGCTATCAAGAACCACAGATTCTTCACCCAAGTAGTCCAGTAGAGTCTTTGCTTCCCTCTCAAACTTCAAAAGCCAGGCCTCCATCGATGGTCTGCATTGCTCTCAACATTCTCATCTTCCCAGCTCCTACAGAACAATCCACTGAGCTCTTTTCTGACCCAAAGTTCCAAAGTCCTTCCACAATCCTCCTCAAAACAATAAGGTCAGGTCTGTCACAGCAATATCCCACTCCTGGTACCAACATGTCTTATTTAGGGTTACAATTGCTATAATGAAACACCATGACCAAAGCAAGTTTGAGAAGAAAGGTTTTATTCAGCTTACACTTCCACATCACAGCTCATCATCAAAGGAAGTCAGAACAAGAACTCAAACAGGGCAGGAACCTGGAGACAGGAGCTGGTGCAGAGGCCATGGAGAAGTGCTGCTTACTGGCTTGCTCCTCAGCCTGCTTTCTTATTTAATCCAGGACCACAATGGGCTGGCCTTCCCCCCTCAATCAGTAGTGAAGAAAGTGTTCTGCAGGCTTGCCTACAGCCTGATCTTATGGATACATTTTCTTAATTGAGGTTCCTTCCTCTCAGATATCTTTAGCTTGTATAAAGTTGACATAAAATTATCCAGCACAGACACTATCAGCCTCTATCTATACTATAGATAGATTGATAATAGTCTTATAGGAATTATAATGACATATTTCATTAACTGGTAATGCCAGATGAAACTAATCCATACAAGATTGAACCCCTGCTGATCAGGAGGTTAGATATATCAATAAAGCTCACAAATCACCCAGCACATTTCCAGGCCCCTCTAACTCCATATTTTAAATAAAATCTCACTACTTATGGTCCTTGCAGAGTATTAGTGAAGAACACAGGCTTTCAGTTTGATCTTTAGTTCAATTTTGTCTTTATCCCATTACAACTGTATGATGTATGATGTTAGGGATGTGCTTAATCTCTATATGGTTCAGCTTCTAGTCCACAAAGGGGTGATGGCTGTTCTCACAACATAGGATTGCTACAAAGGTTAATATAAGTAAAGTGTTCATGACCATGTTTCAGCTCAGTGCATGTTTGACTCATTTTTCTTATGTGCTTCCAGACCTCTCTGCAGAGAAGATGCAATCTGATAAAACTGCATAGCCTCTTAAGACGAGTTTACCTTGCAGACCTCTCAAGTAGGTACTTGCAGTTTCCAAATGTTAAAGCTTGGTAACAAATTGTCTTCATTTATGCTGTACTGTAACACACTGATATAGACTATGTGGCTTATAAAGAACAGTTTTTAAATTTTATTATTTTATTGTTTTACTTTATTTTATTATTATCCCCACTGACAATGAACATGTGAGATCAAGATATTGGCAGATTGGTTATTAAATGGGACCAAGTTCTGGTTCAGGAACAGGTATGTCCTTGCTTTGTCCACATGGAAAAGGGGGAAATTGGGCATTGAAAGGTCTGATATGTGTGGTCAATAATCTCTTGTTATCTAAACATACCAAAAATACTCCACTTCCATCTATATCACATGGATGATAGGATTTCAACATAAATATTGCAGAAGAAGGGAGAGCATAAATATGCCATCTGTAATGCACATTGATGGAGTTTGGTGTCATGGTTTTGTGTCCCTCTCTTTTTCAGAATCAAATCATGAGCTTCTCCATGGTAAGTGCTCCAAGAGACAGTACAAACTAAGGTTTCTTGCTGCAGTGACCTGCAAGTGCAGGTACCCCACTTCAAAGCTGTGCAGGGTTCCCATTACAGCCTTCAGATAAGGGGCATTCATGATTGACACTGTCATGTGATGAGGCGTAAATTATATGAAGTGATTTCCATACTCAGTGTGAGTAGGTCTGCATGCCAAGTTCATCAAACAAATCTCCAGGTGAATCCTGATTATGATATCTGCCAATTCTAGAACTTAGATTGTTGCTAAGACCTGGTAGGCTTATAGTCTATGCCACAACACACTGCAAAGCATGATGAAGGCTGAGGCTATGGTTGGTGGTTAAAGCATTTGTCACACAAGTGTCAAGTGTGTGAGGAGGACCTTAGTTTAGATACTCAGAACCCATATGGATGCTGCTGGGTGACGGAAGTGGCCTACCCATAATTCCACTGCTGGGGAGGTGGAGACAGAAAGAATACGCCTGGGCATATTGGCTAGCTAGACTAGCCCTTTCTGTGAGCTCTTCAGTGAAAAGACCCTACCCCAAGAATAAGGTGGAGAATGACTGAGGAAGTTTTGAAAGTCAATCTCAACCTTCCAGGCGTACCTGGAACACAAGTGCATGCACATACATGAACACACATGGAATGACTTATGAACACCACACACATACACATATGAAAAAGAAAATAAATAAACGATTAAGTAAATGAAAGTCTGAGGAGAGCTGACTCATGCATTAGCCTGGATGCTGAGTCATCTGAACAACTATAAAAACAAGGTTAATCAAACTGGCATGCTGTTTAGAAGGATGGTTGGAAGTCATGGGATAGTTAGTGCTGACAGTTGCCATATCTTCCCACAAACACCTTTAGTGGTATTGCCATAAAGTGAAGATATTTGCTATGAAATAAGACTTACATAATGTGGAAAGTTTACAAGGTCTCTAGTTTTATATGGGGTTATTAAAATTTTACATATCAGTCCAATTGGTTGCAGTTTTAGCTTCCTAATCTTTTTGTTGTTATTAAAAGTTGTGGCTTCCCAAAAGCAAATCTGAAATTCCTAAGGCTTTTGGTAAGCATACTAAGATTTATAAAAATAAGTCAACTAACAGATATATTTTGGCTCAGTCAATCCAAGTGTGCTGTTTAGTTTAGTACTTTCTTCCCACATTAGTAGACAGGAGCTGAAAGACCACATAGGGTGGTGGCTGTTAATTTAACACAAGTTATTTTCTATTTGCTGAAGTTTAAAAATATTTTTGGTGTGTGCTACAGAAAGGAGACTCTATCTGAAGATCCAAGTCTCTGGTCCTGCCTGATGATCATTAATATTTTATAAAAACCCTTTCAAGGCGTCTCAAAAAAAAACCTTTCCATGTCTGAGTCATCAAAAAAGTAGCTTTTACCCAAGTATATGGATGTCTTGGGCCTCCCAAATGTTCCCTGCCTCAAAGAACTCCTCGACAGGCTTCCTTCTTCCTTATCAGTGGAGATAAGACTTCTGTCTCATGCCAATCTCAAATACTTCTTATTAAGTTGATTTGGAGGGTGGTTTTGCTAAAGACACATTCCTTAAAAAATGTCTCTATTCTGCAACTTGGCTCACCCCAAAGATTCAAGTCAGAAACTACTTAATTCATGAAATATCAGTCCACCATAAGAGAACTACTGAGGAAATAATGGATGAAAACACCCAATTATTAAATGTCACTTTAAGTGGGAAGCTCCTATTTAAAATGAAGTTATTAAATTGTATTAATATACCATGTTTTCTTTTTCTATGTCATTTGAAATAAACTTTCCTATGATAAAAATTTAAGGGTATGGAACATGTCTTCAAGTATATTTCATGTTGGGCATTTTCCTTTCAGTATTGTTTTAATCTAAAAATACATTTTGTTTGTGTTTTATATTTTACTTAATAAAGGCCTTTCATACCACACAAGGGCAATGACTATAAGTTGTCTCATACTTATTTCCAGAACATGCCTCAAGATCCCAATATTACTGATGGTGTGAGCAGGATTTCAATGCTGCTATTAGCCTTGTTCTCTTACAATAAGTCTCATCAAAACTCTGCTCCTAACGTGGCCCTTTCTTTAATGCAAGTCAGCTATAACTAACAATCTTCCAGTCTACAAGCATCACAGCGATAACATTTTTTTTCTGATTAAGTAAAAGCTAACTGAAATTTATTAATGAAATAGTTTTCTTATTTTAAATCTTTCAGGTTTCTAATATGCTTCTTATGCTCATGAGTGTGCACATCTGTTTACATGTTTGTGTATATATGTTCATATGTGTATGAGTGTATTTGTGTGTGTGAATATGTGTTTGTGTGAATATTCTCATGCCTGTAGAGGATATAGGTCAATTACAGCTGTCTTCCTTAGCTGCTCTCTATCTTCCCTCTTGAGACACAGTCTCTCATTAAACTTGAGCTTACTCACTTGCCCATCAAGGTGCAGGGTTTCCCCACCTCCATTTCCCTAGAACTGGGACTATAGGCTCTTTATGTGGGTGTGGGAATCTGAACTTAACTTTTTGCTCTTTTATAGCAGGACTTTACCAACTGAGCTATCTTCTAGCTCGGAATTATAATATACTTTTAATAGCTCTACAACATGTAATGAAAACTGCCAAACAGTTTGTGTTTTTTAAGTGTATATTCTGATGCATCATTAGATATGCAAATACCCACTGTATTATCACTGCAATCAAGATGATGAGCATATACAATATTTCATGAAGAGTTCATATTTATTCTTCTAGGTGTATTTAATTTTAATTTTTAGTGTTTTGAAGTTCTGTATTTCTTTGGTGAATTGATTTATCATCATAAAATAATCTTTATTCAAGATGATATTTGAACAAAATTTCTGGTTTTATTCCTGCTATTAAGTATAAGCATCCAAGCCTAATTTTGGTTAGTGTTAATATAGGAAATCTTTTCTTTTGTACTCCTATCTTCAACTCATTTGCTCTCATACAGTTAAAATAGTTTCTTACATATAATTTGATCTGGATTGGTTTGGCAATCTCTGAATCTGAATTGAGATATTAAGACCATTTATATTTATTACAGTCATCAACAAAATTGAGGTTAAGATTTTCTTCTTGACCCTTGCTTTCTAACTGACTCATATACTCATCTGTTCTTCATCTACCCCCACTTTTTCTTACTTTGGATTATTTGGCTATATTTATAATCAAACTTATTCTTGTGTGGTAGCAGAGAATATTCTAAGAAATGGGGACATGACCATGCTCCTGTGTCATCATGAAAATAATACTCTTTCTTCCATTTAGCATCTGGCAGTAGACCTAGCCTATGAAATGTGATTTAGACTAGAATCTAAGGTATAGTAGGTATACACAGGGATACTCTTAATTTTTTCTCTACTACTTTTATTTGTACCCACACAATGCATATCTAACCCTGTCTTGAAATACTATCACATTAATGAACATAGATATCTTGAGTATATAGGCTGTAAACATACTTTATATTTCTTAGGGTTGTGTAGGGAGTTAGAATAAATAAATTAGATTTAGAAAATATATAGGGGTATCTGATACAGTCTCTTAATTGGGGGCATGAAGATCAACTTGGCTGTGAGTGATTTAGCTTATCCGCTTGTGGAAAAACAAGGATGAAGTCAGGTGAAAACAGGAAACAAACAGGAGACTTAATGGGCTGAAAAAACAAGGTTGAAGTCAGAAAAAACAGGAAAGACTTAATAGACTGAAAAACAAGGTTGAAGTCAAGAAAACAGGAAAGACTTAATGGACTTAAAGAAACAAAGTATCTGGCCTGATATTGTTTTCAGCTGCTAAGTGGGTGGAGCCTAAATTAATCTGAAACAGTTCCTCCTATTTAAGGACAGTGCATGGAGCCCCATTAAAAAGAACAGGCCCCTGATGCTAGAGAGCTCTGAGCGTCCTGCTGAAAAAAGTGTTGGCCATCATTTGATGGCCAGATGTCCCCGAGGAAGAAAGAAGCTGGTGAACAAAGAAAGTCTGAGCAAGACACCAAAAGGCCAAGGACTAAACCCTGTGGCTCAGCTTTTGCCTAGAGGGGTTTGATCTGTCTGAACAGTGGCCAAAAGGAAACTGTGCCTGGCTTTAAGGACTCTGAGGTAGAGCGGCAGAGTTGCTAATGCGAAGGGACTAAGGTCTCCCAGAGAGAAGAAAGCATCAAGCCTTATTTAAGGTGAGACTGCAATAACCAACTTACCCTGACCAACCTGCATCTGAGAGATCCAGAAAAAGGACTGCTAAGTGCGCTAAAGAATCTACAACAAAGACTGTGTTCCTGACGACTGAGGACCTGCCCCAGAGACTGTATCATTTTAAAAGGTTAGGAAAATAATTATCAATAGGATTAGTGGATAGGTTAAAGGGGTTATAGGAATGTGTAGGATTAATAGTTAAGAAATAATTATTTGTTATAAGTGAATATAGTAATAAATAAATAAGAGTTAAATAATAATTAAAAGTTCGGTTACAGGGTTGTTCTAACAAAGCACTACAAATAGTGTTACTTTATCAAACATAAATTTATTTTTTCATAGCTTGGGAATTTAGGAGATAGTGTGAACATGGCTGGAAACTTCAGTCAGGAAACCCCAGGGGCTCCCATAGTCACCCGAATCTTTGTCTTATGGCTGTGGGACTCCTTTCTCTGTCTATGTCTTCACATGGCATCTTCCCCCTGAGGGTCCCTGCTCCTCGAGCCTCGAAGTCTTCGTATCCTTAGCCATTCTAGTTACTGAATTCATGACCCATCCTAAGCCAGAATGACCTTATCTGCTTAGTCAGGGTCTCTATTGTGATGAAACACCATGATCAAAAGCAAGTTGGGGAGGAAAGAATTTATTCTGCTTATACTTCTATATTGTTGAAGAAGTCAGGACAGGCACTCAAGCAGGGCAGGAACCTGGAGACAGGAATTGGTGCAAAAGTCATGGATACTGCTTACTGGCTTGTTCCTCATGGCTTGCTCAGCCTGCTTTCTCATAGAACCCAGGACCACCAGGCCAGGAGTGGCCCCACCCACAAGGGGCTGGGCCCTCCCCCATCAATCACTAATTAAGAAAAAGGGCCTAAACAAGCCTATCTCTTGGTAAGAAAAACCCCTTGCTTCAACTGTAGACAGAATGCTGTCTAAAAAGGACAAAACTTGGAAGCAGGTAAGTTGACAGACTAGCTCTGCCAAGACAGGGTAGGCAAGTCCTTCATAATCCCTGCTCTACAATCAATGTCTGTCAGAGAAACGGGGCCAAATGGCTGAAGATTGATGCTGTAATGTATGGAGAAAAAATGGGAACTGTCCAGGCAGCCACTGGTTTGACATTTCTTAGTTTTGGAAGCTGCAGGCCCTGAACTTCCTATATAATCAGATATATTTATCCCTCTCAGGTCTCTGAGGTGGTTGAAGAATAGAGAGCTAGAGTCTCATAGTTAAATTTTGAGTTGTTTAGGAATCAAGAGGGTGTTCTAGATCTAAGAAGATGTTTTTAAAATTGTGATGCAAGTTAGTATGAATGCTGAGTTAGATATAGAACTTTAAACTCATGGAGATGGTTAGATAGTAGAATGTTAAAGTTAGGTGCCAAATACATATGGACTAGACATTGGGAATGTATGCTAAGCCATGTAACTCTCATAATTGTGGCCTATTCATTTCTGTTGTTTTGTATTGTATTTATTGTTATAAGAGAAAGAACCATTTGTTGGTCTCAAAGGGGGAGCTGCTGGGGGGAAAAGATATACCTTAAACAAAAAAAAAGGGTAGAGGATGGGGGGTTGAGGGGGAAGAGGGTGGGAGGGTGGGACTGGAGGGGGGAGTAGGGAGGGGATTGTGATTGAGATGTAACTTGAAGAAATAAAAAATAAATTATTAAAAAAAGAAAAAACACACACACAAAGAAAATAGAAATGAAAAAAAGAAAAAAGAAAAAGGGCCTACAACCCTATCTTATAGACACATTTTCTCAATTGAGGTTCCGTCTTCTCAGATGATTATAGCTTCTGTCAAGTTGATGTAAAACTAATCAACACATCATCTTAACTTGATTTCATCTGTAAAGGTCTATCTGAATAAACTCATGTTTCAATGCATGGAATTAGGATTTTGACTCATCTTGTAAGGGATATAATTCAATCCACTGCAGTATGGGAGGACATGAAATATTTACTGAGCTATACTGACTGACCAGAGATACTTATTGTCATTAGAGGCTTGTATCTGTCTCATGTACTGCTGCAGATAAAATTCCTACAGATTTATTGCCTTGCAATCTCTACAGGTCAGCCATCTAAAGATAGCATCCCCTGTCTTCTGATTTGGGTCTACCAGTTAGCCAGGTTGCATCTTTTCCTGGTAGATCCTCTGTGGAAGAAGCTGTTCTTGAATTCATTCAGGTAAATGCAGAATTCCTCTCGTTGAGGATTTTAGCATTGAAGACCCAGTTCTTGTCAGTTGAGGCCCAACTCAGCCATTAGAAGTTGTTATTAGCAAGTACAGGTTTCATGTAGTTCCTGAAAGCTGCCCTCAGTTCCTTAACAAGTAGACTTTCTCAACATGCTTGCTTGCTCTAGGTCAGGAAAGAATATCTTCAGAGAGATTGAGATGAGTAGGTGGAGTCATACAACATGCAGCCTACTTCTGGATGCTATACTGTGTGAGCCTTGCCATAGTCTGTTTTCTAGAAGAAGGCTGTACTCTCATTCAGAAAAAGGAATCACCTGGAGGCCTTTGCAATAACCAGTAAGAAGAATGTGTCACTGGTGTCACTTTAGTGTTTGCATGGCTCTTCTTTCATCCTTTGGGAGATGAGGGACTGGAGTCTGTACTCACTTGGTTTAATTCCACCAGAGTTAGGAGCATCCTGAGTTTAAGGCCATCGAGTTCAGAGCTTTACTGCCTCTTTTCTAACAGGTGTGTTTTGAGTCATTCATTAACTCTATCCACACATTTGTCAAGAACAAACAAAAAAAAAAAACGTCAGCTGCCTTTGCTGAGCTTAGTGACTGTCATAGACAGGTTTGTTTAATCAATTCAAAGAGGCTGGAAATTCCACCCAAAACCCAAGGCCTTCTCACTCCCCCTGAGTGGAGGAGCTGGAACTTCTGCTCCTGCTGGACTTCTCTTAACACATATTTTATTAATCTGGTCTTGCTCATCTGACATTCTCATCACTTGCTTTGCTTCTGGGCTGGTGAATTAGGATCTCTGACATTGGACTAACGTCCTCTTCTGTAAGTGCAGAGCCATCACATTATAGTGGCGGTGTCACTTTGATGTTCTTTTCAGCTTTGTTTGGGAGACTTTACTTCATAGGGTTCCTTCCCTGTTCTACATCCTTCTCCTCCATTCTGCTCCACCCTACTCAAGGTGCAACCAACTCCAATGCAATGGTGTCCTGCAAATGGAAGCAACCATGATTCAACACACACACACACACACACACACACACACACACACACACACACACA
>CAJQZJ010032004.1:5157796-5191528 GCA_907164525.1 Lophiomys imhausi | reverse complement strand
ACACACACACACACACACACACACACACACACACACACACACACACACATGCGCGTGCACACAAGCATGCATTCAAGTTCACAAGCGTGCACGTTCAAGAACAACACAAATAACCTGAGAGACCTGATGCCACTTCTTGGCTCACTGATGAGGGAAAGGCATTCTTAAAGCTGGAGTAGAACATCACAGAGCTAATCGGGGCTGCACTGATGTTTCAGACAAGCACTTCATGCAGTATTCCGAATCTGCTGAAACACTTCTTTGGGTCCCCATCCCTGATCCCGGTGCAGTCATGTCAGTTCACAGTTTCATAGGACAAATGAACAGAATTATATAGCCAGTGACTAAAGAGTAAGATATGACACCATATAACTAATACTTCTTACAACTCATAATTCAGAGGTATTAGTTTATGACTCAGATCACTGTTGGAACACTGCCTTTGATTTCTGTTTCTATCACAAAATGCCTGAGACGGTGTCCTTTATAAAGGAAATGGGGTGTCTCTGGCTTACAGTTTCAGAGACAAAAGTTCAAGAGCAGTAGCCTCAACTGTCTGACCCTGTAGTGAGGGTGTCTGGCCATATCGAAACATGGCCACACGCCCCACAGCAGGAACAGTGAGAACCGTGAGCAGGCAGGGTGGAAGAGATCATCTGACATGCGAGGAAACAGAAAGCAAGTGCCTGCTCTTGTAACCAAACTAGCCCCATGGAGAAAAGCATCAATCCTTTTTAATGACCACGTGACCTTCCAGGAAGTGCTCCACAAACCACTCCACAGTGGACCAAGTGCTGAATCCATGACCCAACCATGTATTGTGGCTGCAGCTCAGCCCATGGAAACAACAATTATTATCAAATTGCCAAATACTTGATCAAAAAACCTAGTCTTATCAATTACTTTTAAGGGTAATGGGGCAGAAAGAGAAGGAGGTTCCTAGTCTCTTCAGGACCAAGCATTTCATCTTTCCTCAGCATCAATGTTAGCTGTCAGTCAGTACCTGATTTATTGGAGCCAAGCTTCAGCACAAGTTTTAGGTACAGATGAACCTTTTGCAAACTTGGCTGGTGCCAGCAGAAGGCAATTGTGTCACTGCAGGGTACATGGCACCAGGGTCACCTGCCTTTGTGGTTCATCTGAGAGAAGATACTGAAGTGCTCTCAGTGTGCACATCAGGCCTGTGTTTCCACCCCCCACCCAAGGATCCTCTCAACCTCATGCTTTAGGGAAGCCGGTGTAGCCCTGGGACCTACATCATCCCACACCCCAACACCACCACCACTTCCATCCTGAGGTCAGAAACTGAAAAGGAATAAAACAGGGCAAGGAAAGGGAAAAGAAAAATGGACATGATTTCTGGATCCCAAACAAGAACTGTGCCTTTCACCATGGGAGTTTATCTTCAGTGTATTTCAGCCTCTGGTACCTGTCATGCATAGACAGATACCTAGGTGCCACCTGGATTCTGCAAAGGCTAAAAACCAGATGATGTCACTTAAAACTGATTTCATTGTTGTCTGGAAAATGGAAACAGTAGGGGTGTTATATTCAAATAACCGAAAAGATTCAGGAAAGACCTATTAAAGCTTCTGACACAGGCTTGGTATGTGACAGTTTGGTGCATCTTAATGGTAGTTAATATTTAACCACTTAGAACATTGAAGCCACCTCCTGAAGAGGCTGGAGCGATATCTCTGACTACTAGTGTGGCCTTTCTTGTGGAGGCTGGGCTTCCCTCTGCCTCTGCTTGGGACACACTGCATGAAGGTACTGGCAGACTCATTTAGCCCCACACTTCCCACGTGGGGGCAGCGAACCTGTCTGTGGGGTCGGCTGTACTGTGCGAATTGTTACAACCTCCCCGGCACAACCTGACCTGGCCCCTCACTGTGTTTCATGTCAACATTTACTTCACCTCAGAAAGACTTTCCTGGGAAATGTGGTTTAGAAAATGTCGGAGGAATGTGTCACCAGGGACCTCTTTGGTTACAGAACTTGAGCGAAATCAGCAGGGCAGGAAATCCATCTGCTCCATAGCCCTCGGCTGCCCCACTGGGTACACAGCTCCCCACCTCCAAGGAAGCCTGCTTCCACCGGTGTCCTTTATCACAGCCATCTGCCCCACAAATCAGGTACCTATTGCCAGTTAACACTGATGCTGACCGGGGACGGGACACTTGGTCCAGCCACTCCTTAGGAGGCTAAGAGCCTCCTTCTCTTTCTGCCCCATTATACCCAAGAGCAACTGAGAAGACTAGGGGTTTTTTCATCAAACATTTGGCAATTTGGTAATAAATGTTGCTTCCATGGGGTAAGCTGTACTTGCAAAGCATGGATGGGTTGTGGCTTTCTAACACATTTCTAATTCGGCGCTGATGGTGGTCACGGACACAACCCTTTTGCCTGTCTTGCTTTATAGTCTAGTAAGGAAAGAAGTGGATGAGCATCCAGCTGCCTCCAATAGAGAAGGGGGATTGGGCTGCTGGTTCATTTGGGGACCTTCCTGTCACACCGTGGACTGTGCTTTATGTTGGAAAATCCCAGAAGAAGGCTGATTGTCCACTTTGAATGCAGGATCAGAGACCATATATGCCAACAAGCTGTATAGGTGGACTCTTGGATTTACGAAGTGTGCAGACATTTCACCTCCTACTCCAGACTCAGCACACAGTGGCCCCTCCCCTTCATGTCCTCAGTCACCCATTGTAGCTCTCCACAGGCCTGAGAGGGGACATGGGATGGATTAAAGCATTTGTCAAATCACTGGGTCTTTTTCCTTTTTCCCTATGCTCCCAGTGGAAGCATAGAATAGAGAGGAATAATCCAAGAAATCAACTATCACAGATCTCCTCATTAAAATTGTCTTGTTTAAATAATGATCACATCCATAATCTATGCTATCTTTTTTTTATCCACAAAAACTAAGTAAGATGTGCAGTTTTAAAAGTTTTCTAACAATTTAGGATTTTAAAGCCAGCAAATGCAATTTGATCCTTTCCCATCCCCTGAGCTCAAATCCGAGAATTGAGAATTCAATGTGAGTAGCCAGGGGCATAAACAAAGGATCAGGGCTGTCAATGAAATGCCAAATGCAATGCAAGAAGTCTTTGCTAATTTTCTACATTTCAATTTAGCATAATCTGGGAATTCAACATGATTTTTGGGCTTGGCTATCCCAACTTCCTTGAGACCCAGACTCCCCAAGCTTTCCCTTAATCCACCGCTCACACCCTCATTGCCTTGGATCCTTCCTATTCTAGCAGCTCTGAAAAGAAAGAGCAAGCTTAGACAGACTCTTCCCATAAAGCCAGGAGTATTTAGCTACAGGCTTGTGCAGCTCTCTCATAGCTCCTCCTTGGAACTGGATGCAAAGAGAAACAGAATCCAGCCTTCTACCTCAGCTGCCAGCCTGGACTGGCAGTCTCTTCTCCAGCCCCACAAGCTTTGTCATCTGGGTGTCACCTAGTCCTACCTCTGGTATTTATTCCATAGGAGACAGCAGTACCACCTGGTCTGACTTGCTGACTCATCTTTTTTTTCTTTATTTTTTTATTTCTTCAAGTTACATCTCAATCGCAGTCCCCTCCCTATTCCCCCCTTCAGTCCCACCCTCCCACCCTCAACCCCCCCATCCTCTTCCCTTTTTTTTTTAAGTTTAAGGTATATCTTATTTCCCCCTACAGTTTCCCCTTTCAGTCCAACAAATGGCTCTTTCTCTTATAATAATAAATACAATACAAAACAACAGAGGTAATTAGGCCACAGTTAGGAGGGTTATATGGCTTAGCATACATTCCCAATGTCCAGTCCATATGTATTTGGCACCTGACTTTAACATTCTACTATCTAACCATCTCCATGTGTTTAAAGTTCTATATCTAACTCAACATTCATACTAACTTGCAGCACACTTTTAAAAGCATCTTCTTAGATCTATAACACTCTCTTGACTCCGAAACAACTCAAACTTTAATTATGAGACTCTAGCTATCTGTTCTGATGTCCTGCTCTCCTCCCTGGCACCTTGGTCCCAGCTGCTAGCTGCTAAAGCAGCCTGCTTAGCCTTATGTTTGCCTCTTTCTGACTTACCTGTCGACCCAGAACAGACAGCATGAGACATTTCAGTCAGTGCATTAACTGGTGCTTCCTGATTGTGTTTGAAAAGAGAAATAAATACTCTTGTGTTGTGTAGCACGTTGAGCTGGGCTCAAGGGTCAGCACAGGCCACTTCCAATTTTACAAGCACCACCTTATCCTCATGGGTTACATCAAGTCCCAAAGGGATTTCCGGAACCACAGACCATGCCAAACTCTAGATAGACTATGCGTCTTTCTATACATGTATATCTATAACAAAGCGCAACTTACTAGTTAGAAACATGAGACTAAATCCACTACAATTAAGGGAGAGAAATTTTACCAACATAATATAATAGATGGTACATGAATATAGATTTTGCCCACCTCTCAGTTGCTGTGGGCAGTTATCATATACTGTGAGGATGCATTAGAAAAGGAAAATAATTTGTGTTTAGGATGAAATGGGGCAGGGAAGCATAAGATTTCATCACACAACTGCAAATGGCTCTTTGAAACTGCTGAGTTAGTTCCAGGAGTTTTCTGATAATATTTCCTTGGCCTCACCCTGCCATCTGGGCCCTTGGTTGCTGTGGGGCATCACCTGATCGTGACACAACTAAGCATGGTCCGGTGTTCCTTTTTCCATAGAAACACATGGGGTGAGAGTGTGAAAGCACACGGATCAAGGAGGGAAGATGCTCTATGCTCCTGTTGATCAAGGGCATCCTCAAATGCATCCCATCTGATCCTCACACATCCTGGAGGATGAGATGGTTTGACCTAGGCAGAGATGGGGAAGGGAAGGGCAGGCTGTGGAAAGCTGGAGAAATTCAGAAGAGTTTATGAATTCTGGTAAGGCCCAGCAGAATGACGCTGATAGAGTTCCCATGCTGGAAATGTAATGAAGACTCTGTCTATGGCAAGCAGCAGGAGACATACTTCTGTAGGTTGCTTTCAGGGACTTGAAAAGTCTCCATACATTTTGGATGTCAAAGGACTTTGAACTTTCATTTGACAGAGACAGAGAGAGGTAAATGCTCAGTAAGGAGACACTGATAGATGTTTGCAGCCCATAGCTGCCGGCGGTTTTCTTTGGGATAGAAGCTATTCTTAGTTTACATGTTGCTCTCTCAAGGCTCCTAGCTACCTTTTGTAGTCAGTGCTTGTGCAGCATCAGTTTATAAAAGTGTAAACCATACTCACATGCTGGCATTTGGCTACTAAGGGGGAGGCGAGAGGGCCTGCCCTCAACCTGTCAAGTCCACAGCCTTCACTGGCCGATCTACCCTTTCTGATATGTGACAGGTGCACACTCACGGGGCACTTAAAGTTGAGACTTTCAAAGCTAAGTGAATCCCAATTATCAAGACCCTTCTGAGCAGCTACTACATGTTAGGCAGTGAGGTGGCTTTGCATTTCTTTTTGCACACTTTCTGACCACAATATAAATCCATTCTGTTTCTTTCCAACCTAGTTATTAGGAGAGAAGGTGTATGATGCAGGTAGTAACATTTCTATAGGGGCTTGCCATTTATAGGGAAAAACAGGTTTGACTAGTGGACCCTGTTATCTTTGCTTCCTTTGGTCACATCTACTTCCTTCATATTGCTGGAAGCGATGACTTAGTGGGCCTCACCTCCTGGCAGGGTGTCCAGCCAGAAGTAGCCTGTCTCCATGGCTGGCTCTGGAGACCTCATGTATCCTTTTCATCAAGGCCATATCCATTGTCATCTTTAATACAAATGTCACCCTGAGGAGATCATATTTCAGCGTTTATTGGAATGACCACTGAAGGAGGATCTTGCTACTTTTGTATTCCTGGCAGCATGCTATCACTGCAGGAATATTCCAGGTCTTGACAATCTCCCTTTTGCCCAAAACTTTCTTTACCCCCTTGTTTGCAACGTGAGATCCAGTGTAACCATAACTTTTAAACTATTATGTATATGATTTCTATAAACACCTACCATACAACCAACTCCAACACTTTAGAAAGGATACCCACACCCTCAAGTGCAGGTCCTTTAAAGGCAACTGGTCAGCAGTCTGTCTGCAGTAACAATGCAATAGCAGTCATTCAGTGGTCACTTAGCTATCGCTGTGGCTGCCACTTCACTTCAGCTTGGGCTTGAGTTCTCCTAAGCCAGCCAAGACTGTCAAAGCTAAGTGGAGCAGGTATAGCAACACCCAGGCATGTTTCAGCAGTTAGTTGGACCCTCCCCTCTTGGGGCAGATGCTGTGCCATGTGGCCTGGTACTTGGCGTCACAGCCTCAGAGTGCTTGTACCTCGTGCTTCACTCTCTCTGGGGCTACAGGCCCATGGATGGACATAGCCTCGGGCTACTCTGCTTCTGTCACTGTGGCCTTAGCAGGCTACAGCTCTCCTCAGCGTCCAGTGCTCATGATCTTTCTCTGAGCAGGTCCTATCCAATGCCTCTTATGCCCACCCAAGCTTACTTGTGGCAGTTGAAGCCTTTCTTGGCCTTTTCTCTGCCTTCTTGGGCTGGCTTGTGGCAGGAACCCCTTTTCACGGGCCTTTTCTCGGCCTTTGCCTCCTCTCTCCTTGGCTGGTCTCAGTTTATGTGCTGAGGTGCCTGACTGCCCAATTCCTTCGGCCTCAGAGCTGGTGTGACCTAGGGGCTGGTTAGCGTATCTCTGCTTGAGATGAGGCCTTTTCTGTCAACGCGGGGTCAGCACCAGCTGTGTTGGTACATGTCTGCTTCACACCTCTGTCTCTCATGTCCTTGTTTTGGGCTCTCTTGCCATGCCCTTAAGTAGGGTGCTCCTTTCTCAGCCCCTGGTGGTTCTTGCAGTATCTTGCAGTTTCTCGAGGTCCCTGGCCATACCCTTCTGCAGGACACTGTTCTCCCCAACTCTGGGAGCCTTGACTTTCCAGCTGGGCTCTGCCGAACTTCTGCCCCACCCAACTTCAGCTGCTCTCTTTCTTGTGTCTTTCAAAATGTGACAGTGTCCAGCAGCTAAGCAGTGTTTGATAAGTAACGCCAAGCCAAAAGCCCTTTTCCCATTTCCTGGGCTTTCCTTGCTGCCCAGGACCACGTGCACTGCCAGGTGCCAGGCTGTTTCAATAGAAATCCAACCTCGACCACAGTTCAGACATTCCATCTTTCTCTTCATGTCTCCCTATGTCTCTGTCTGAATTTCTGTTTTTAGCAATTTCCTACTCCCCATGCATACCTCCCTGACTCCAGTCCTGAGTGCTATCTGGGATGTTTCCCAGTGCTCTCCACCTCCTCATCCCTCCAATGGTCGTACTGTGATCATTGCTAATTTCCAGTACTCTCATTACGCCTCACCCTGCTGCTCCATAACTCCAAGTTGCCTCTGCTTCTTCTCACAGCTTCATGAGTCTTCTTAAGACTTCAAGCTCTGGCCTTATTTACGTGCACGTTTTATACACTCTTACGTTGTGATTTTTTTGAATGCAGGCTGTAGAAATAGACACAAACCTGAGTTCTGTGATGAACAACTTCAGAGTAGGAACACGGGGACCTGCTTGTTACAGTGTCAAATGTTTCTCACACTCTTATTTGCCCACTGCAGATAGAGCTGATGGAGGGCAAATGACTCAACTCTTTGGTGTCTATCTTGCATTCTTATTTCCCTAAAAATGACCTACTTAGGTTTTTTGTTCGTTCGTTTCTTCTTTATTATGTGACCATCTTGATGAAAGGTTGTTCCAGGTTATCTCAAAGACCATTGAACCCAACATCTGAAGCCCTTATGCAAGTTCATTTCTATCAAGCATCAATCATTGGACAGTCCTCACATAAATCCTGCCTGGTAGCGAGCTAGAGGGTAAGTTTTCTTTCCTGTGATTCACTTCCTTCAGTCACAACAGCATCATAGCTAGCCTCCACGTGTCAACTGACACAGCTGGGAAGAGGGGACCTCAAATGAAGAATTGTCTCCATCAGATTGGGTCCGTAGGGCATTTTATTGATTGCTAATTACTGTAGGATGGCCTATCTGTTGTGGGTGGTGCTATCCCTAGCCGAACAGGCCTGAGCTATATAAGAAGCTGAGTACCCAGTGTGCTTCCATGATCGACTTCTATTCCTGTACCCAGGTTTCTACCTTATGTTCCTGCTTTGACTTCCCTCAACGATAGATTATACTCTGCAAGTCAAATAAGGTCTTCCTCACAAAGTTGTTTATGCTTGAATCATTTTATCACAGGACAGAAACCAAACTGGGAGAACAACCATATGGAAAATAGCTAATGGGGGCTGGTTTTCTTTAAAAGTTTTGGAATGTCTTCTCTTGCCTGGCAATTACATTGGATCTGGTAACTTCTGACAGGGCCAGGAAGACAGCCCCTCCTCAATTCTGTTTTTTTCAGTTTCATGACTCCACTGTGGCCAATGAAAGGCTCTTTTTACTTGTTTGGTTTTAGGTTGCTGCTCAAATTGTGTTATTCCATGTCTTTAAGGTTCCAGCCCTTTCATGCCCCTCCCTGCCACCTGCTCCTTTCTTTTATCACTTGTATAATTATCTCTTTTAAATTCCTGTTAGCTTCAAGAATACCATGGAGGAGAAATTCCTGGGACTACCCACCATGCAGCTTTCTATCAGCAACATCAGCCTGTGTTCCAGTGATGTGGTGAAGTTTCTTGACTCAGGAGGTAAAGCCAGAGGTTCACATCACCTCAGGTTTGTGTATGTCATATGCAAAGCTGCCTAAGAGCAATCACATCTCAGAAACTGGCAGTCACTGTACATATAGCCTGGTTTGTTAGGGCTGGGGCGTTTCTCTATGTTTTAAAAACAGCACATTTACCAAATGTCACAAACCTGAGTCAATAGCCACTTTTTCTTTGCCTTTCTTTTTTTCTTTTTTCTTCTCTCCTTTCCTTTTCTCTTATTTTCTTTCTCTCTTTTAAGCTAAGGTTTCACTGTGCAACTCAGGCTGATCTAAACATGACTTTGTAGTGATTCTCAACCTTCCTAATGCTGCAACCCTTTAATACAGTTCCTTATGTTGTAGTTAACCACAACAATAAATTATTTTGTTGCTACTTCACAACTGCAATTTTGCTACCATTATGAATTGAAATGCAAATATCTCATATGCAAGTTATCTGATATGTGACCCCCTAAAGCGGTCGTGACTCACAGCTTGAGAATTGAGAACTACAGTCTCTTGGTGACATACAGAACATCTGCCCAGATGGCCATTATTCTGTTTCTTCTAATAGAGAAAATGTAGCTGTTTCTTTGAGTTCCTATGAAGAAGCTGAGGTTCCTAATGGCTCGCTCTGGGAGAGACCACTCAGGCAGAGCCCCAGAAATAACCTGGATGAGCATCTCCTTCAGACTCATTGTTGACCTTCGGTACCATGTTTCCTTCTGACCTAAGAAGCAGAAGAGCCTGAAAAATAGTGGAAGTGGAAAAGGCAATGGACCAATGAACTTTTTAAAAAGGACAAAGGAAGTCAACAGACGTTGAAAATAGGGCTGCTCCCGTCCCAGGGCTCTGCAGCTTCTAGTTCATTTCCATGTTGTGCTGGCTGTAATGAGAAGTGACAGCTGATGAAAGCTGCTATTCATGGTCATCTGAAACAGCTTTTCCTCCCAGATGAAATTCGGTGTGGCATGAGTCTAAACACACAGACCAGAGGCTGGGCAAAGCAATTCCCCAGCTCCCCTAGGGCTGGCAGAGGCGACTTTGTTTGTGAAGGGGGCTTCCTGCAGGGGCATCAAAGAGACTCAATGTAAACAATGGGAGTCTTTATACCCACTCCTATGCTTGGGCCTGAGATGGTGGTCCTGGCCCCAGACTCTGTCCAGCTAAGACCCTCCTCTTTGTTTATAATCAGCCACAGGCACTGGGGGTGACTTGGAGGTTTCCCGACTACTACTTTCTATGGACAAAGCCCAGAATTATTCTCATGCCTTGTAGGTGGACTGTCCCCCGTAGGTATAATGTTGGGTGGGCAGCATGACGCTTGGACAGCTTCAGGTTTGAGATGATCACTCTCACTCTTCATAGAGTGGCTGTGATTTTAGCAAAGGGGACTTTTTTACAGAGTTCAGAAACGGGTAGTCCTGGCAGCCTGTGCGACTGATCTTCACGAGCTGGAGGCAAACAGTGTAGAATGACTCCGCTGGAGCTTTTCTGCTTCTCATCTGACAATGACATCATGTCACAGACACATGGCTTCCGTCAGAACAGAGCTGGTGGTTTGTCATCAGCCTCTGAATGATGGGCTCAGTCACTCGGGTAGCCAGTTCCTCACTTGGCATGGCCACCTCTGAAGGAGCCAACACAGATGACATGGGGGTGATCACTGGGCAGAAGGACTAGAGAAGAACCTGAGACTAAAGAAAATCTCTCTCTTTTTTTTCTGGTGGCTCCTGCCCCTAGGATAGACTCTAAATAGTGGTCCTCAACCTTCCCATTGCTGTGACCCTTTAGTACAGTTCCTTACGCTGTGGGGACCTCCAGCCATGAAATAATTTAGTTGCTATTTCATAAGTGTAATTTTGCTACTGTTATGAATCATTATGTAAATATCTAATATACAGGATATATGACATGTAACCCCCAGGATATATGATATGTCACCATCCACCGATTGAGAACCACTGATTAGAGTCTTGCTACTTCAAGGTCTGTGTGGTTTTCCTCTGAACCTGAAGCTGACCTAGTGATAGCATGTCTGTAGACATACAGAAAAATGGGGAAAAGCTATTCTACACCAGGCTGGACAAATATGGTTCCTGAGTCAGGGACAATAGAGCCAAAGCCCAAGCTCCTGTCTGTGCTTCTGGATGCCCCTCACCTCTTAGATCCCCAGAAACAAATACTAAACTCAGCTGTCTACACACTTCTGAAGGAACTAGGATTCTGTTTCCCATGATTGATCTTACTTCCTCTTTTGCGATCCCATGCCACTGGATGGTAGAAGATGAGGTCTGTATATATTTATATGTGCTCAGAGGTCTAAAGTAATGACAGAAAGAACTCAGCATGTGAGTAAGCCTGTGAATCTTAGATTTCTCTCAGTTCATTAGACTTTGTGCCTCAGTTTCTTGACACATGATAGGCAGGTCTGCATGCACACCTAGGAGCTCGTGTGTATAAGTGTGTGTATTGGGGGCAGGATGCCTGGTCCTAGACTGTGTTGGTTAGTACTGGAACTAATTGAATTAATCTTATTTCCATCATTTCTCCAGTTCCTTACCATCTTGTTCATCATTTCAATTTTCTGGTCCCAGCCAAAATCCCTCTTCAAGTATGGTCCTCCTGTACTGGGGATGAGTGGGAATATGGAGTAAAGGCTCACCCATTTTCATGTGTAACTCTTACACAGGTTCCTGTCCATGTATTCTGAGCCCTTTGGGCTTGAACGATAGACATTTCTATACTACACTTTTCTCACTGTGCTAGTCATGGATGAACAGGCTTTTCATCTCGTAGTCTTCAGTATCCAAGTGCTGCGACTCACCAGGCTCCACCATATCATCCCATCTGAGAGCCAGGGGATAGGGAATGGGCAGTATGGGTCTGTAGCTTTTCTCCTCCCAGACTCTGGAATTCAGTGTGTTGTAGGATAAACCAACTGTTTGTCTTAGGCAAATATCTGCTAAGCCTACTGTCCCACAAAAGCTATAAGGCTAAAGTCTACAACTCTTCAAAATCTTATTCCCCCAAACTTTTGCTTTAGCCAGGACTTCAAAGTCAATTTTGGAAGGTGGGCATAGCTGTGATCAGCTTGTAAGCCTGACACACTCAAGAAGGTGATGCAGGGGAGTAGCCATAAGTTTAAAAGCCTGGGATGCACAGTGAGTGCCGGGCCAGGCAGGGCTGCATAGAAAGGCCTTGCTTAAGAAACCAAAAAGAAAAGAAAATACAATTTTGATGCAAAACTGACCCAATTATTCTTTCTCTTTGAATGACTGTTGAAATGTTTTCCTGTCCTAAGATATAAGAGTAGGATGTTCTGGCTGCTTGGGTCAAGGGAAGCATTTTGAAAAAGGGCCAAAGAAAAGTGAGGGGGGAAGTCTTTGACTTGCACTTGAAAGCTCTTGAGTGTGATTCTGCTCACCTGGTGCTTTTGGTCAGATGGGGCAACAAATTTCCCACATCTGCTGCCTGTCCTAAGGCTATGACTGGACATCTGGAGAGGCCACCTGACTTGTATTAATTGTATTCAGATAGAAAAGAGGACCTGGAAGACCAGGATCCTGCCAAGAGCTTCGAACAGGAAACAGACAGACTCTTTATTTTCCTGCTCTCTGATGGGAAAATATCTACAAAAGTAGGATGAGTAGGAATCTGTACAAAAGTAGAATCTGTAGGAGCATCCACAAAGGGTCTCCTCACTATGGGGTGTGTGAAACTCACTGGGAGCAAGCCTACACCCTACAGACAACACCCACTTTCCCAGTTAGTATGAATTTCAGGACATCATACCTAGGGGAGGGCTTAGAAATGAGGGTGCTGGTGCCAGACTGCCTTTTTCTCAGAACTTGGAATTATATGAGCAGAAAAACATAGTGTTTTTCTTTAACTCCTTACACATCCTGTCTTGGTGTGACTACTTTTCCTTATGAGGACTTCTATCATGTGTTTGATGACCAGACAAAGGATTCTGGGTCTAACTCAGCATCTGACTTTGTCCAGGGAGTGTCCTGCCAATATGAGTTTTGTTCTAAAACAGGTAAGGGTGCTGACTCTTGAGGGGTGTGTGTGTCTGTGTGTGGTGTACATGACAGGACATATTATACTTTAATGCCAGTCATAACACCTTTTGTGACCCTTCCAGAGTGTCTCCAACTCGACTTGGTAGTCATCATCACAAAGTCACAGTTGAAATATTTGCTTAACAAATATCTTTTTAAAATATAGTTCAGAAAAACATAGAGACCATAAACTGATCAACATTATATGTATTAGTTTTGGGAAAATATCTTCAATTATTATAAACCAGTCAACATAAGAGATAATCCTGAAGCCAATATAACTACTTATCTAAAATTTATAACTAGTTCAGGCACCATTCTGACATCCCTGGAAATTGCTTTTCTATCTTATGGGTTTAACCAGTTTTCTGGCAGCAGGCTATTAGGCCCAATGTAAGGGAGAACATATGTTTTCATTTTTAAGTGTGTGTGTGTACATACATTTGTACACACATGTTCATGCATGGCACAGTGTTCCTGAGGATGTCAGAGGTCAACTTTGTTGAGTCAGATCTCATTTCTCTCTGTCCACCTTTAATCAGGTTCTGGGGATTAAATTCAGGTCACCAGGCTTGCACTGCAAGCGCCTTTACCTACCCAGTCATCTTGCTGGCTTAGCAAGAATGTCTTGACAGGGATTTTACACGAGAAATCAGAACAAGTTTGTGTGGCAAGAACTCTTACTTGTACATGCTTCGGTCAGCTTGAAGCTGCAAGAGTCTAGGTTCCAGGAGGAATACACAAAGAAGGGATGGTCACATAAACAGTGGAGGGACAGTTTATGGAGTACTTATTCCCAGTGAGGACTACATAGAAGTTCTGTGTGAGACAATATGGAAATGAGAAGAAGGTCAGGTAAAAGTCAAAGATTGAGTCAAAGGAAATTGCACTTTTTTTTTTTTTTGCAAACTCCATGTTAGCTTTTATTTTTTCCTTGGGAGAATTTACTGGTCAGGTGTGGAGGAGGAGCTAGACCTAGACACTTTCTTTTTCTTTTCTTTTTTTTTCAGAATGAATATTTTACTTTACTTCATTTAGTTTTAAAAGGATGTGCTCTTTTTTATTTTTTTAAATATTTATTTATTACTTCAGGTTATATCTCCATCTCAGTGTCCTCTTTCTGCCCCTCCCAGTCCCGCCCTCCCACCCTCAACCCCCTATCCCTTCCATCCCACTCTTCTGGAGTGGAGTGTCCCTACATAACAGTCCCCCACAGTACCAGCAGTCATTATACAGAGTGGAACTAGGGTACAGAGTGAGCTCTAGGGCTGCTCATGACTTAATCTTACAAGGAATGGGATCTGTAGTTTTTTTGTTTGTTTTTGTTTTTGTTTTGTTTTTCCTTTCCAATTTGCCACCCAAAAAGAAAAGGAAAAAATAGCTCTGTGTACTGGGCAGGGAACAGACAAAGGGCATGTGGGCAGGACCTAGAAGACAGTGGCAGGAAGGCAAGAACAAGAGAAAAGTGGAATGTACAGTCCTCATTCTCCTGCAAGGGAACATTAGATGGGAAGTGGGAGAGATTAGCCAAGGGGATGGCTGTTTATCTTTTAATAATGGACAGATGGAACAAGAGAAGGTGAGACTCTTTAAGAACCTCAGAGTACAGGGCAACCTAGGGAAATCTTTCTCTGCATCTTCTCTGCAGAGAAAGATTTCATCTGCAGAGAAGATGGCTGTTCCCAGAGCCTTCCATGGGCAAAAATGGCCTGGATTTCATCCCTCCTATTCTTAACCACCAGCAGGCCGCTGCCTGAAAAAACACAATCTTGGGGTGAACACCTTGACAGCTGCTTTCACTGGGTTCACCCAAAGGCAAGCTGAGCCATGTGCAAACTGAGCCTTGCCAAGGTCAAGGGAGGAGCCCAAGGATGGTCCCTGGATACCGAATTGGAGATTTTGTTCTTTGCTAGTGGCTGTTCACCTCTCTCTAACTATGCTGGGTTAGAATCTTTCCTGCTGCCAGCACCTTAAATGAAAGAGAACTTTTTCTCTAACAAGAAAGCCTTCAACACCCAGCTGTACACAGCAATTCCTAGTTCACATGCATTCCTTCATTTATTAACAGTCTGAGCACCATGGCAAAAGCCCATCGTACCTGTGCTAGACACAGAAGGACAAGAAAACCATTACTGTCGCAATTGCTTATGCTTTCCACATGGACCGAAGAAACCAGCACACCCGTATCTGATCTCGCAGCGATGGCTGTAATGAAGCCGGAGCCAATGAGAATAAAAATAAGAGTCTACAGGCTGCAATGTCCATTTGAGAAGTGACATCAATGCAGTTGCATCCTTGTTAGAAGCAATAAGAGTCACAGATGCCAGGGATATTTACTCCTAAAATATAATTAATGCACTAGTGATGTAATAATCTATGGCGGTGGAAACTAATGAAATCCTAACATCCATCTGTCATGGTGTCCAGGCATTCACCCACAGGTTGCCAGGAGGTTCGGGTGAAAATGCTATAGTAAAGCAAAATCTTTTTATCAAATGTTCAGGTTACTATAACACTGCACAGTTCTGAGACCAAGCTTCCACCATAATCAAAAAGAAAATTATATGTTTTAAAGTAATAAGAAGAGACATGCCCTCGTGCACACAAAAAGCTTTGCTTGGAGCAGAGTTCTGAATCAATAATGGATGATTCTCTCAGCGGAATAAGCAATGGATTTTTTTTTTTTTGCATCATAAATAAATGAACAACCTTTTATTTATCCAGTGAGATGTCCCTTAGCACAGCCGGGACACCATTCTTATATCTTTGTGTTCTTTTTAAGGGCTAAGCAGTTGTTTGTTCTGCGCTCTGCAGACAGGAGAGACAGTCCCTGCAAAGAGCAAAGAGCAGAGAAGTGTCAGCCACAGGTACAGCGAGCACTTCGATTT
This sequence comes from Lophiomys imhausi, assembly GCA_907164525.1. NCBI lineage: Eukaryota > Metazoa > Chordata > Mammalia > Rodentia > Muridae > Lophiomys > Lophiomys imhausi. Next base: position 5,175,851 of record CAJQZJ010032004.1, on the reverse strand, counting down.
TACGATAGCTTCTGATAGTTCCCCCAAAACTCACATAAACAAAAACGGAACACTATTTTCCAGAAGACAGGCTTTATAGATTTGTATCGAGAGTGGTGACATTTTGTGGCAGTTCAGTATTATGATAAAAGTATCTCTTCCATGCCAAGAGGCTGGAACTTTTGCTGGAACCTGCAGACGGAGTTAATAACACACCTTGAGGTCAGGTAAGACTGCTATCCTACTGTGCCTCCAGCCTATTTGTTTATCCTGCCTTTAAGAGAACAATGGAGCAATCAGTCTTATTTGCGTTGGATTTCCCATGTAATCAACTGCAGGTAATGCAGAGCTGTAATTTTAAGTTGTATACTCTTCTATGCTCTGGACTGAGAACAATGCAAGTGTATTATTTGATGAAAGCATGGAATACAGGGACTGAAAGCAATCTTCTAAACTGAATATCAACCATAAATGTTTAACATGTTTATGGACAATGTTGAACACATTTGGTTATTGCTTGATAACAATGATGTTTATAATACTGTTTGTTTCTGGGTCATTTGGGGTCAGTTAGAGCCAGTGACTTAATCCCTTGTAAAACTCTGTCAAACATTTCTGTAAAGAATCTCATTCCTTTCTCTGTGATGTTTTCTGTGCCACTGAATCAAAGAAAAAAAGGAGAGAAAGAAGGAGAGGAAGAGGAAGGAGAGAGAGAGAGAGAGAGAGAGAGAGAGAAAGGGACAAGAAGAGGGAGAGAGAAGGGGAGAGGAAGGAAAAGAGAGAAAGAGTTGATTAGCCCTCAGCTATACTTCTAGCCATTGAAGGTGATGACTGGGCTGAATCTTTTCCAAATTCCTGACCTATGGATCATTTAGAGATTGTCATCTGATTGCTGGACATCCAGAGGTTTTGTGTGGCTTGCCAGTCAGTGACAGATATTAGGAATACAAATTTACCACCGTAATGCAGAGAATTATAAACACAGACCCATTTAACAATTTATTGGCTTAATTGTGATTTTTAGCACCTGATTTTGTTCACGATACCTGAGTATGTGAACTAGGTCATTCAGCTGGAGTTGAGAAGGGTCAGGCGTGTAAACCTGGTAGGATTTCAATAATATCCTTTGTTTTTCAGCAATTTAAGACTGTATACAGTAATTTTTTTCAGATTTCTTGAATTCAATAATGTCTCTATTTGTCTTCGTGATATCGGTCCTTCCTACTCCACAGGAGACACAGAGCCTGAAACCTTTCTCCACAGATTATTGTCCTGTTATCAAGAGTTTAACTAGTAGGTATATTGTGTGCTGGGTTGATTCAATTATTTAAATTAGACAGGATAGTCAAACAATTGTATATATAGGCCAAGTGAGATAAAGTCCAGGAATGAGATGTGCTTCAATATAAGAAAGCCAACCAATTCTAAAATACCACGGTGATGAAGGACACAAAAAACTCAATGATCATCCTGATTGAGACATTTTTTTTTAAATGCAGTTGACAAAACCTATCATCTGTTCAGATAGACAAAGAAAAACACTTAAAGGAATGGAAGAGCATTTCTATCTAATAAAGATGTTGAGGAAAAACCCAGCACAAACTTAGCCATGAGAGACTAGAAGCTTTGAGTCTAGGACAAGAGAGGGACATTCACTCTCATATTGTTGCCCAAGATTTTGACACTTCATTGAGGGGAATTAGTCATGAGAGTGAAAATAAAGGCACACACTTTGGAAGACAAAAATAAAACTGTATCTGTTCACAAGATGCCATGTTCTTATAATCAGAAAAAGTGGAGGGGAGATGTTTGAAAAGCAGTTAGAACTACTGAGAGCATCACAAAGTGTAAAGACACCATGTGAACACATGAGAGCCAGCTGTGTTTCCATGTGTTGGCTATGAGCAGCCCAGATGGTTGTGAAGAGCATTCCAGTTGTAATATCAGAACAACAAACCAGGACTAAATGGAAATTAGAGTAAAGGCTGCAGACTAAAGTGAAAGACGATGTAAACTTTGGACACAATTTCCCTTTGTATAGGTTGTGAGCTTCATCACTGTTCAGGTGCCAGTACAGCTCGAAGAAATTTACAGCCTCCATGCAATTCCTACAAAAATCCAATTGGGTGCTTTTTTTTTTCTAGAAATGAAAAAGCAACACTAAATTCATATGGACATTCAAGGGCTTCTGAAAAACCAAGACAGTCCTAGAGAAAAATAAAAGGGGAGGGCTCATATTTCCTTGTTTGGAAGCTTACTCAAAGCTACAGTGATTAAAACAACATGGTGTGAGTTAAACACACACACACACACCTGGAAAGAAGGGATGTGGGTGGAGTATGGGAGTGAAGTTTCTGCAGTTGGCTTTCAGAAGCAGAGTGGAGTCTCACAGTGGAGAAGAGCATATGTCTAGTCGACATACAGCATGTTGCACTAGACAGTAAGCACACCAATAGTAAAGCAGGAGTCCGACCTCACCCAGTAGACAAAGGTACTTAGCAGTGGCTTATGTCACAGCTCCAGACATGAGAGCTGAAATCACAAAATACTGTAAGAAAACCCTTGCATAAGTTGTCACAACTATTCTTAGCAATCGTTTAGCAACTTGGACTTAGCAATGATGCTTACAGTATCCACTAACTGTGGGGACCCGGGAATTGGAGGCTTATGAGAAATGCCTCCTTGCTGGGGAAATGAAAGTAGCTTGGAGATATCTAAGATGGTGCTGACCAGAAGATGCCGGGAGTTTAAACCCGATCATGGGTATAGCTGATTGGGTGAACAACACTTCCGTACTCGTGACCAGTGCGTGATCACCATGTTACTAGGCTTGTGCTTTGTGGTGTGATAGAATGACCTTCAATGTGATTGGTCCACATAGCCTCATGTGGAAACACCCATTTGGTTCTGTATATAAGCCTGGGAATGAAATAGTAAAAACGGGAAATGCTTAGACATCACCCCTGTCATGGCTATTTGTTTTTTGAGTGAAAGCTAGAGATTTGGGCGGCAGGAGCACATTCACCTTTCCCTGAGAACCCCTTTATGGGGTGATCCCTGTGTCGTGGCATATCTACAACCAACTACACAGCAATAAAACAAAAATAAGTAAGGGGAAATTCACCAAAATTAGAGGCTTCGTGCGTCAGACAACATTATTGAACTGTTTCAAGTTACACCTAAGATAACAGTTTCACATGTAGAGCACACAGGGTTTCTGGAACCCACATAAAGCCAGAATAAATAAAAATGACCAATGACTTAGAAAGATATTTCTCTAGTGGCAGAAAATAAGCTATCAATATGTGCATAAAAAGGTGTTTCATATCATTAGTTATTCAAAAAATAAAAACAAGTACAATGGCTATTCATTCCCACTTGAGCAGCTCTGTGTCTTTGATATAAATATCTCCCATGCTCATGGATAGGTAGGATCAACATAATAAAAATGGCCATCCTACCAAAAGCAATATATAGATTCAATGAAATTCCTATCAAAATACCAACACAATTCTTTATAGACCTGGAAAAAGCTATTCTCAATTTCATATGGAACAACAAAAAACCCAGAATAGCTAAATCAATCCTGTACAACAAAAAAATATCTGGGGGTATCACCATCCCAGATTTCAAGCTGTACTACAGAGCAATAGTAGTAAAAACAGCATGGTACTGGTATAGAAACAGACCAGTAGATCAATGGAATCGAATTGAAGACCCAGAAATGCACCCACACACCTATGGCCACCTAATTTTTGACAAAGAAGCCAAAACCGCACAATGGAAAAAGGACAACATCTTCAACAAATGGTGCTGGTCCAACTGGATGTCCATATGTAAAAGAATGAAATTAAACCCATACTTATCACCTTGTACAAAAATTAAGTCCAAGTGGATCAAAGACCTTACCATAAGGCTGGTCACACTAAATCTACTAGAAGAAAAGGTGGTAAAAACCCTCCAACTCATTGGCACAGGTGACAGCTTCCTGAACAGAACACCAGCAGCTCAGGACCTAAGACCAGCAATCAATAAATGGGACCTCATGAAACTGAAAAACTTCTGTAAGGCAAAAGGCACTGTCATTTGAACAAAACGGCAGCCTACAGACTGGGAAAAAATCTTCACCAACCCCACATCTGACAGAGTGCTAATATCCAAAATCTACAAAGAACTCAAGAAATTAAATGCCAAGAAACCAAATAATCCAATCAAAAAATGGGGGATGGAGCTAAATAGAGAATTCACAAAGGAGGAATCCCTAATGGCTGATAGACACTTGAAGAAATGCTCAACATCCTTAATCATCAGAGAAATGCAACTCAAGAAGACTCTGAGATTCCATCTCACACCTGTCAGAATGGCTAAGATCAAAAGCTCAAATGACAACACATGCTGGCAAGGGTGTGGAGGAAGGGGAACCCTCCTCCATTGCTGGTGTGAGTGCAGGCTTGTGCAACCACTATGGAGGTCAGTATGGCGATATCTTAGAAAACTTGGAATAGCTTTGCCTCAGGACCCAGCCATACCACTTCTGGGTATACATCCAAATGACACCTCACCTATGTTCATAGCAGCCTTATTTGTAATAGCTAGAAACTGGAAACAACCCAGTTGTCCCTCAACCAAAGAATGGATTAAAAAAACTGTGGTACATCTACACAATGGACTACTACTCAGCTATCAGAAACAATGAAATTATGCAATTTGCAGCCAAATGGATGGAACTAGAGAAGCTCATCCTGAGTGAGCTAACCCAGACTCAGAAGGATGCATATGGCATCTATTCACTTATAGTAGGATTTTAGCTATATAGTACAGGATATCTGTACTACAACCAACGCACCAAAGGGAACATGGACATAGACTTTTTTGTTTGTTTGTTGGTTGGTTTTTTAGTTTTCTCTCCCTGGCAATGAGACACTTTTCACTGGTGGTACTGCCTTTTAGGCCCCCAGTGTATCAGGAGGATCTTGGCCTTCATATGACTTCTGAACTGGGGCAAGGGACTGTTATGTAGGGAAACTTCACTCCAGAGAAGTGGGATGGAAGGGTTAGGGGATAGAGGGTGGGAGGGAGGGGCTGGGAAGGGGGAAAAGAGGACAATATGATGGAGATGTAACCTGAAGCAACAAATAAACTTATTTATTACAAAAAAAGAAATCAAGAAAACATGACTATTCTACACATTGGCTTAAAAAGGGAGGAGATGGAAAACTTATTTCCATGGTTGCTGGGAATGTGAGTGATTCCAATGTGGGAAAGCTGAGGAATTCCTAAAAGGAGTATCTGATCATTACATGTTCTGCCAATTTCACTTTTAAAATTATCCTCCAAAGAATTGGAAACAGATATTCATATAGATGCTGCATTCGAATATTCATAGCAACAGGGTTCACAAGGTGGCAATGACCCAAAGGGCCATTGAGGAATGGGTGACTACATAACAAAATGAAATGTGTCTCTGCAATGAAATATTATGCAGCCCCAAAATGGTGCTTCAAAGAATCGATATGTACTACAGTGTATAAGTGGCCCTCACAAGCACAAAGAGAAAGAAGTGAGACATAAATGTTTAAGCATCATATGGTTACAATTATATATAAAATGTTCTTGAATTATTAGACATGAGGATGACTACTTACAGGATATTGAGTAATTTTTGAGTGATGAAAGTTATTTGGCAGTAGGAAGAAACAACAGCTGTACTATATTGTAAATGCCATGAATACCCTTGAATTGCTTACTTCAGAATGGGTAATTGTGTTATATGATTTTCACCTTAGCTGAAAAGTTGAGTCTTAGCAATCAGAATTTCTGCATTACAAACATTCACAGAGGTTAGAATTAGAAACCCTATTTAGTGATTTGAATTATCCCTAAAGAGTCAGAAAACAGCAAAAGAAGATGAAAGAGTCCTTTAAAGATCCGCATGCTGGTTTTCTGGCTCTCTGATGCCCTTGAAGGATTCTTGGTGGAACAGAGTCCTTCCATCCCTCTGTTGTCAGTGGAGTTTTAGGACAGAAGCATCAGCTCCAGGGCTCCAACAAGCCAGGCTCAGTCACATACCCCCACACAGCACCTAAGAGTGGAAAAACAAAGAAAGGACACTTAATCAGTCTTGGAAAGAGAGACAACTCAAGGGGTCCAGTGACGGCAGGGTCATCTCCAGGCTGTATACAGATATGGATTTAGGCTTAAACATGAGAAGAACTGAGAGCCAACAAATATGTGCAAATAAGGAGTCCTGTACAAGGTGTGCTCTGCCCATCTTTGTGTCAGCTGTGGTCCTACAAGGCGGTCTGATCAGTGTTAATGTCACCGTGGAGGGGAGGGGACCAATCTGGTTCCTAGAAGATTGGCTGCTCCAGGTTGCAGCCTCTCCAGCGTTGACTCTATCCTCGTCTTCCGGTTGATCAGTTTGAAGATTTGCCATTCCTAGATTCCAAGGGGACTGCATGTTTTGGAGACTGACTTATCTTTGGGTCTTCGGCCTGGTGGAGGAGTAAATGTGGTAAGTTGGGTAGACAGACACACAGGTGGAAAACACAGAGTTTTTGCTCATGTCACTTTCCTTGGGAGCCCAGAGGATGGAACTGGAAGCAATGCCATAAGCAAAAACAAGCAGCTGCTACATGACCGCAACAATGTTGCTAGATTAATTTTGTCCCTTTGGACCTATAAGCTTCTCTCTTCTTGCATGCTAGCTATGGAATATTTTGAAAATGGATAGATAAGCAGGACATGAAGTGCTTGCATGTGTGTGATCTGCGATTCATTACCTTTCACTCATACATTAATGTATTGGTTTGTGTCATCTTGCCTGTGTGTGCGCTTTCACAATACAAAGGTTACAGCTTCTCTTGTTGACATCTACAAGACTCCTATGTGGTAGCCTAAGGCAGGCTCCGCTGGCCTCATATCTCTTTCCTAGCCTTACCTGTTCTGCACAGAATTTGCAGTCCACACTCTACAGTTCCAGCAGTAGACACTGGTGGGCAGAAGAAATAACTGTGTCCCTTTAGTTCTTGGGGTGCCTTTCACCACCCCAGCTACACATCTCCTACATGGGCCAGCCCATCTCTCCATTTCCCTGCTGCTCAATTGTTCATTCCCTAAAGGTTTTCACATCCATGATCCAAGCTCCTGCACCCAGCCTGGGCGCCTGAGTCCTAACCATACCACCTTCCCTGTGCTCCAGCCACAGTGGTGTTCTGTTCTCTTCTCTCTGGGTCCCCAGCCATAAAGTGGCACTTCTTTGTCCTTTCCCCATGTCTCCACCCACAGAAGTGGCACTTGTATCTCCTCTCCTTGGCTCCCCAGCCTCAGAGTGAGTCATTTGTCCCCCCTCCCAGTCATAGTGATGCAACTCTGCCCAGCAATTGCTAACCATAAGGTTCCTTTGATAACATTTTCTTCTGGGTTTTTCAACATTTCTAATACTTCTGAGGACTCCTGAAATGCCCCTGGGCTTTTCTGGGGTCACAACGATTTCTCCAGAACACTTAGACAATATTAAACATCTCTTCACAGATAACTTGAGCCCAAATAAAGTTTCCTTTTTATTTCTAGCTTTTACTACTTTATTATTAAACTTTCTGCAATTACTAGTCTTAGAATATTTGAAGCTAAAATATTGATTTGTCATAATTGCATGCTTATGCTATTATGTTATTATGTTATTGATAACTGTTTTTAATTTTGTTTTTGGGGTAGAAAATGCATTACTAATTTTTCTTTTTTCTTAAAACAGAACTCCAGCATTTGGCTGGTTAGTAAGTATGGTTTTCTTGTCCCATGCCACACCCATTTACTGCCCTTGTCTTCTGGTTCTGTTTTTGGTTTTAGCCAAGTGCTAAAATTTGGCCAGCATTGAGCAGCATCCTGTGTGACTCTGCGCTCATCATGGGCAACGGTGAACAAACATATTCTTCCCGTGTCTATCACACTGGCTCCTAATACGTACAAGCATTTGCTGCTGTAACTATTTGGCTCCAAGGGGAAGGACCAGCATCTTTCAGCCAACTGCTTGAGATGCTGAGAATAAGAAATTTTAGTGCGTGCGTGCGCGCGCACACGCGCATGTATGTGTGTGTGTGTGTGTGTGTGTGTGTGTGTGTGTGTGTGTGTGTGTAACCATGTATTGTGTACTTCCTGGACCTTCCCAAGATGTTTAAATCCTTCAGGTACGTGTGCTGTGGTGATAAGGTTTCAAATGTGAGTGCTGACAAACATGATGTTAGTATGATACACACGCTTTAAAGAATATCTGTGAGGAATGTGTTTGTTTATTGGTTACTTTTCACATTGCTGTGAGCAGGTACCTAATATGGGGACATATAGGGCATGTTCTAGTTTGCTTTCTGTTGCTGTGATAAACACCATGACCTAAAGGAAGTTTGAGAGGGAAGAGTTTATTTCAGCCTACAGGTTATAGTCCACCAGAAGAGAAGCCAGAGCAGGACTCAAGGCGGGAACTTGAAGCAGAGACCGTGGAGGAATGCTGATTCCACATCTGCTCTTAAGTTCACATTCAGATACCTTTCTTACACAGTCCGGGCCCACCTGCCTAGGAATGGCACTGCCGCAATGAGTTGGACCCTCCTATATCAATTACCAATCAAGAAAACGCTCCATAGACATGTCCACAGACCAATCTACTAGAGGAAAGTTTTCAATTGAAGTTCTCTCTTGCCAGACCTATCAAGTTGACAAAAAGATTACCCATGACATGTGAGAAGGAATTATTTTGACTCATAGTTTAGGGAATTTGATTCTGTCATTGGAAGAATCATGAAAATGAGCTTGATCTAATGTGGCAGGAGCATCCCATAGCTGTTAATATGCTCACAGCTTTCCGTACAACCAACCATGGAGAAGAGAGCTTGGGTAAGAAGTGCATTAAGGCCTGCATCTTGCTGACCATTTTCATCCAGCTGGGCCCCAGCCCCTGACTGTTACATAACCTTCTAAGGCAGTGTCATATGCTTGGGACCAACTACCCAAACACATGAGCCTGTCTATAAAGTACATTTTACACCTAAACCATAATTTTCTACCCGAGGCCTTAAGACAACTCCAGCATAATGTAAAATACATTCATTCTAAATGAAGAATGCCCATCGACATCATAGTAACTTCACTGTTCAAAAGTCCCAAGTCCAAAGGCTCTTTTCCAAGACTCAAGGTAATGGTCTACCTATTAATCCCTATAAAATAAAGAATTTAAAACCAAGTTGCATATTTCCTATAGAAGGAAGTAAAAAAAAAAAAAAGGCTTTAGTAAGTGAACAAGGAAAGAGCAAACCAAAACAAGACCAGGATCCAATAACTTAAAACATCAAATTCTGCAGTTCAGGTCAAGCATATAGGATGTATAGTGGCAGCCTCTGGGTTTCTAGGGGTGTAGGTGGCTCAGCCCTATAGTGTTTTTCTTCCCTTGTAGCCTTTCCCTTGAGCTACCTTCATTCATTCCTGTAGCTTTTCTCAGCAGGAATCCCATGTTTGTGATGCATCCATCTCTTGAGGAACTCTATTGGATTTAGGACTTCAATTTTATTGCTTACACACTGGCCTTTATGAGTCTGTCTTCAGAATACTCAATCTTGTAGCACATTGGGTTGTTTGTAGAACCTTTTGTAAGCCTCTATGATCTAATAACTCATATACTTCCCATGATCAACAGAGAGCACCACATATGTGATAAGTTCCGCTGCCAGCTCCTGATGTAGCCTGGCCTCTTGGACACTTCTGGGATAGCCTCTGTGTGCCTTTGTTGCTGAACCTGGGGAAAAATAAGCATTTCATACATAGCCCTGTTTGAGCAGAGTGTTCTGAAGGGCGTATTGTCTTATGCACACACTTGGTGTTTTCAAACCCTAGAACCTTCGCTGGGTGGAGTCATATCTTCAGTGCACCTTCCCAACTGACACAGTGCAAACTGCTAGCTTTCTCTTTAACAGCACTAACCTCTTTAAGACCACATCTGCTTTGTTCACCACTACCTTTTCACTGCATTGCATTTGCTCATGTTCCCTTCCTTGCCAAACTACAGACTTGTACATCTTCCTCTCCACATTTTCACCTCTGCTATAAGTCTTGCTAAAAGCAATGAGTAGTAACCATGACATACTCCAAATGCCATGTGGTTTATGAATTTCTTCTGACTAATATATTGGTCCAGTACTTTTGAACTCAACTTAACTAAAAATAAAGTTAGCAATTTCAGCACATTAGCAGCGTACAGCTAGATTCTTCACCAACAGCTACTGGCTGCTGGAGTAGGGGAAACCATTTTTCATCACTGGGATAGCCAACTGTAAGAAGCCTATATGTCACTTCAGTAAGCCTTCCCCACACACCTATGTTCATGGAGACAACATTCATTAAATTCAGTGGGTTGTTTTTGTTGTTGTTTGAAGAAGAAGAAGGGGTCTAGAGGGAGTAAGGGGGTTACAAGGCGAATAGAGGGTGAATATGATTAAAATTCATCATATGAATGTATGCACATTGACTTAAAGTCAAAGGATGGAATAAGATATTACATACAATTGGATTTCAAAAAAGACAGGAGTTGCTATACTATGCTTATATAAGATAAAATAGGCCTCATTTACAAAAAGTAAAGAAACAGACCAGGAAGATAGTTACATAATGATAAAGGGTGTCTTTTCAATAAAAGAGGATAACACTTCTAAAAGTGTAGGCACCCAACATCAGAGTAAGTATTGATAGAAAACAAAGGAGACAATACAGGGAGGATAGTGCACACCACTCATTCACTCATAGCCCGGAGACATTATTCACAAGGAAACAGTGGGGTTATATTGTATGCTAGCCCTAATGGATACAACATCCATCTTGGGAATATCCCACCCAGCAGGTACACAATGCACACTCTTCTCCTCATTACCTAGAATGTTCTTCAGGCTATGTCAAAAGAAGTGTTGACAATAACAAGAGACACCGAAATCATAACAACTGTCTTTTCTGACCACAATGCAGTCAAAGTAGACATAGTAACAAGAAAAACTTAAAAGGTACACCAATATGGAAATTAAGCAACTTACTTTTGAACGACTAGTAGATCAAGGGGAAATTTTTGTTTGTTTGTTTGTTTTTAATTCAGAAAATGAAAATGACGACATAGCATGGCCAAACCTTCGGGATTCAGAAAAAACAGTACTAAGAGGACATTGCATAATAGTTAACACCTACATTCAATATGCAGAAAGGTCTCTAGTAAGAAATTTATTGTACATCTCAAGGAATTAGAAAAATAAGTACAAGACAAATTCACAATCAGAAGGAAAGGAATAATAAAGATCTGAAAAACTAGTGAAAGGCCAGACAATTACACATGATTCTTCAAGACATGATGAACTAAAGATGGAGACTTACCTAGACTAAGAAAATATATAATGAAAGAGTCACATAAGGGTCATCAGAAATGCCAAGGGAGAAAATACAACAGACACCGGAGGAGGGCACGGATGAGCTAGAGATGGTTATCAACAGCTACTGCAAAACATTCGATAAACTGGAGGAAATGGAAAAATTCCTGGACACATACACAACCACTATGGAGGTCAGTCTGGCGATATCTTAGAAAACTTGGAATAGCTCTACCTCAAGACCCAGCCATACCACTTCTGCGTATGCATCCAAATGATTCCTCACCAAATCACAAGGAAGTTTCCTCTATGTTCATAGCAGCCTTATTTGTAATAGCTACAAACTGGAAACAACCCAGATGTCCCTCAACCAAGGAATGGATTAGAAAACTGTGGTACATCTAGACAATGGAATACTACTCAGCTATCAGAAACATTGAAATCATGCAATTTGCTGCCAAATGGATGGAACTAGAGAAGCTCATCCTGAGTGAGCTAACCCAGACCCAGAAGGATGCACATGGCATCTATTCACTTGTAGTCAGATTTTAGCCATATAGTACAGGATAACTATACTACAACCAATACACCAAAGGGAACATGAACATAGACTTTTTTTCCTGCCAATGAGACACTTTTCCCTAGTGGTGCTGCCTTGTAGGCCCCCAGTGTATGAAGAGGCTCTTGGCCCTCATATGACTGCTGAACTGGGGTGGGGGACTATTATGTAGGGACACTCCACTCCAGAGGAGTGTGATTGATGGGATGGGGGTAGAGGGTGGGAGGGTGGGACTAGGAGGGGTGGAAAGAGGGCACTGTGATGGAGATGTAACCTGAAGTAATAAATAAATATTTAAAAAAGACTAAATGATGAAGAAATCCAAATGCTGAGCAGACCATCACTAAATAATGAAGTTGAACCAGTAATAAAAATTCTCCCATGAAAAAAAGTAGATGACATCAGTGCTAGGTTCTGCTAAACCAAGAACTCTTATTTATTTTTCTCGTTAGTCCACATAATTGAAGAGGACTGAATCCTTCCAACCTCAGCCTATAAGACCACTATTGCCCCAGTAGGAATATAAGATCAAGCTTCAAGAACAAAAGCCTTGATGAAGATGGATATGAAGATCCTCAGTGGAATACTCCCAGACTGAATCCAAGAGCATTTTAAAAGTTTTCATCTCAAGCATGTGGGATTTATACTAGGGATACAGCGTGGCTCAACATGCACAAAGTGAAAAACACTACTGTCCTACTTAAGGTCACTGTCGTTGAGATAAAACACCATGACCAAAAGCAACTCGGGGAGGAAAGGGTTTGTTTGGCCTATACTTCCACATCGTTGTCCATCACTGAAGGAAGTCAGGACAGGAACTGAAACAGGGCAGGAACATGGAGGCCGAAGCTGATGTAAAGACCATGGAAGGGTGCTGTTTATTGGCTTTTTCCCCCTGGCTTGCTCATCCTGCTTTCTTGTAGAACCCAGGGCCACCAAACAAGGGATGGCACCATCCACAATGGGCTTGGCCTTTCTTCATCAGTCACTAATTATGAAAATGTTCTATAGGCTTGCCTACAGCCCAATATTATGGAGGCATTTTCTTAATTGAGGTTCCCTCCTCTCAGCTGACAACAGCTTGTTTCCAGTTGACATAAGACTGGCCAGCATAAGCACAGTCTGAAGGCTGGGCACACCTAAATACAATAGCAGCTATATGCAGTAAACCACAAACTAAGACTCTGTGTGCCAAAAGCTGAAAGTGTCACCTTTCAGGTCTGGAATCATTCAGGCATGACCACTCTTAGCACTTTTAGTCAGTGCTGTAATTGAATACCTAGCTAGAGAAATTAGGAAAGAGAAAGAAAATGAATCTGAACTGGAAAAGAAGAAATGAAAAGTTCAGTATCTGTAGCTCATGCGATCTGTACACAGAAAGTTCCAGAGAGTTTGCCAAACCCTCTTAGACTATGATACAAATTCAGCATTTGTGGTACACAAAATTAATGTGTTATTTTTAAAGTATTTAAAAAATCTGAATAGCCAAAATCATCTTGAACAAATGAACAAAGCATGAGGCATTATATTATCTGGCTTCAAAATGTATTAAAAACCATGATATGTAAAACAGTATGCTACTAGCATGGCTGCAAGGCTACAAGCACAGAGACCAACTGAATGGAAAAAAGATCCCAGAAGTGAACTCATGCATCTACTGACAACTGATTCTTAAAGGATTTGATTTTACTATGGCCTCTCTCTCTCTCTCTCTCTCTCTCTCTCTCTCTCTCTCTGTGTGTATGTTCATGCATGTATGTGTGTTTATGAGTGTATATGTATGACTACATGTGCCTGGGCCTGCACAGGCCAAATGCATCACATCTCATGGAGACAGAGTTACATCTGGGTGCTGGGAACTAAGCTCAGATCCCCGGAAACTCTCTCTGTTAGGCCTGTACCATTTCTGGAGCCCCAGGTCAGTTGATTATTTTATGAAAATGCAGGAACAAGTAGAGGAGAAAGTAAAGCCTCTGAAGTAGACAGTGCTGTGAAAACTGGTTATTTACATGTAGAAGAGTAAAGCCTCAGGCCTCATCAGTTATAAAATCAACTTCAAAGGGATGACAAGTTACATGGAATGCCCTAAAGTCTGAAAACTCTGGTAGAGAACCTAAGGTGAACGGCTCAGAGAATGAGGGAGCAAGATGTTTTTAATAAGACCCAAAGCACAGGAAGAAAACCAAAATTAGATCAGATAACATCAAACTGGAAAATGAAGTTTTGATCATGATCATACAGTTAAGATCATGAAAACACAGCTTAAAGAGTTATATTCATGAAAATTATCCAGGAACATGAGGAAATCTGAAATCTCAACAGTATTATATTGCATATATATATGCAATGTATGTATATATATTTATATATATGTGTGTGCGCACATATATATATATACTGTTGAGTTTATACTGTATATATATACAATATATATGTTGCATATATATGCGAGCTTTTGAAAATACACACAAACACACAGAGAAAGCGAGAAAGAGAGAGAGAGATTTGGTAATGGAAAATCCTGTCATTAATGAAAACACAAATAGAATTGGAAATCACTATAGTGAGGTTAGTGATAGTATTTAGCAGCATAGGGATTTTAGAATAACAAAAACATAGGCATCTCAGGTAAAAAGATATGAATGGATCCAGTTACATCTGGATATGATTGACATTGAAGGGTGTGCCTTGTAACAAGACCGCCAAAAAGCCGATCATGACACCAGATGATGAACTGTTTGAGGGAGTACCTTCCAAAAGCCCACCAGGAGCCATAGCAACAAGAGGCTGGAGATCATGCTGAGATCTTTGCGATGCGTTACAACACAAGGGATTTAAAGTCTGAAGCTCATGTGGCCTCGCTGTGCCTTTCTCCTCATCTTGCCAAGAGGCTTCACCATCTTGCTGGACCTGTTGTGAGTCCGGGGATGAATTCTCCCTGGTACCTGGAGCGTCTAGACGGGCAGTTGTTTCTCCTTCAGAGTCCAGGGGCATCAGACTGGAGCACTGGAGTGATACCCTTGGAGGCCCAAAGCATCCTAATAGTGAGCCTAGGAAACTTTATAATTAGGTTCTAAGACTGCAGATAATTCTTGTTTGATATAAGGGCCACCTCACCTCAATGGTCAAAACACATTAAACTTATAAACTGCCTTAAGATCTGACAAACAAGATTCATATACTTTAAGACTGAAATATTTGGCAGAAATCAGCCATCCATAAAGATCCACACCCAGAGAATTAATCTAAGAGAATATCCTTTTGAGAAACTTAGGTTAGTGTTAAATGTTTGTTTCATAGGCATTATGGGGTTTTAGATTAGGTCGTAGAGTTAGGGTTTAGGCTTTAGGATTTAGGAACTTTGTAGGTAATTGTTAGATAATTGTTAAGTATTAATAAGTACATGCTTGATAAATAAAAATTTACCATTACAAATCGCTGTGAAGTGAAATAAGCCAGGCACAAAAAGACAAAGGACACATGATTTCATAGGGGATTTTAAGAGCAGAACTCAGAAGTTGTGAGTAGAACTATGAACTGTGACTAAGGAGGGAGAATGGAGAAAGATGGAAGCATTTGGAGATGGCACTAAGTTACTGAGAGAGAGGAGAAGTAGCCTGTGTTGTTCTTAAGCACAAGAGAGTGGCTATAGATAATGACAACATGCTGTGCACTTCAAACCATTAAAAGCGAGGTTTTCCTCTATAAGGAAAGTGTCAGAAAGGACAGTGTGCTGACCCTAACATGAGCCTCTAACACAGGGCACACACGTGTGAAAACATACTGTTTTCCATTGACGTGTTTCGTTTCTACAGGTGCTCTAAAACTTTTAAAAAAAAGTAATCTATGAATTCACAGTCCTCTTCACACAAGGAGATATGGTATAGGAACAATGAGAATTACTATATAAGCTCCATATATGTTAACCTTATGGAGAGAATATTGATCAAATCAGGAAAAAAAAATGACAGTATCCAAGGTGACACTCACTGTGCGAGTTTGAAGATTGCCAGGAAACTGACCAGGAATCAAAACATTAGCTCTTTGAAGTGGAGAGACCATCTGATACTCCAGTAATAGGCACAAACGTGCATGCAGGCAAAATAAAATAACATGTATCTTTAAAAGTCACTTTCAAAAACATGAAGACATACTGTGCTGGACAGTTTCATGTCATTTGACACAAGGTAAAGTCATCTCGAAGGAGAGAACATCAACTAAGAAAATGCCTCCATAGGACCCGGCTGTATGCAGGCCGGGCCGGTAGGGCATTTTCTTAATTAGAGATAAATGAAGGAGGGCCTGGCCCATTGCGGGTGGTGCCATCCCTGGGCTGGTGGTTCTGGGTTCAATAAGAAAGCAGGCTTAGGAATCACAGAGAGCAACCCAGTAATCAGCATCCCTTCAAGACCTCTGCATCAAGTCCTGCCTCCATGTCCCTACCCTGCTTGATTTCCTTTCCTAATTTCCTTCGATAACAAACCGTGATATGGAAGTGTAAACCAAATAAACTCTTTCCTCCCCAAGTTAGTTTGGTCGTGGTATTTTATCACAGCAGTAGTAACCCTAACTGAGATACACAAACTTATAACTATTAAAATGTGATGCATGTCTTGGTCTATTTGGTTGTTGTAGCAAAGTATCATAAAGTGGGTGACTTATAAACAAAAGACGTATTGTCCACTCTTCTTGAGACTGGAAGGCTGGAAGGGACTGATGGGTCTGGTCCATGAGTCACAGTTGGCTCACAGGAGGGAACCCACTTCCTTATTATGTGCTCATGAGGTGGGAAAGTGTTGAGGAACTCCTCTGGCCTCTTTGACCCAGTGCCAAGCTCACAATGAGTCTCTGCTGCTGACAGCTAATCGTTTTGTAGGTAGGGTTCCAGCATAGGAATTTCCTGATTATAAACATTCAGATTAGAGTTTTAGTTTACATCTCTGTTGCTGTGATACAACACTGACCAAAACCAACTTGGCTTACGAGTCATCATCCAGGGAAGCCGGAGTGGTATATCAAGGCAAGAATGGAAAAGGAGACCATAGAGGAATGCTGTTTACTGGCTTGTACCCTCTGGCTTGTTCAGCCACTTTTCTTATACAGTGCAGGCCCATCTATAGTGGACTGGTCCCTCCCACATCATTAGCAATTAAAAAAATGCCCCTCAGATATGTCTACAGGCCAATCTGGTAGAGGCAATTCCTCAGGTGAGGTTCCCTCTTCCCAGGTGGTCTAATTTTCAAGTTGACAAAACCTAACCAGCAAAATGCATTTATTTTTTCTTAAAGAATGAAAAATTTGAAATTATTTTTAAAAAGAGAGATAAGTCTTATACTACTCGTGTCTTGTCTTTGTGCCTCATAAAACTTGTATCGCAAAGTGAATTTCCTAAATTCTTGAGTCCTCATTAGAGTGAAGGTCGGGATAGGATGCCCCACAGTTACATTCATCAGTGTTTAAACGCACACAATTAAAATTGGACACCCAAATCAGACTTCCTATGTAAACTGGAATTTGAGTTTCTTCCTGAAACTCCAAATGTCTGGTATGGTGTCTGCAAGCCACAGTGGTCATTGCAGACAAGAATTGCCCATGTGGCTGAGCTTTCACTGGTCCTTGATTACCCACCCCTTGCTCCATGCCTGCCACCCTCCCACTTCTTTAAGGATGTTTAATTGAGGTTCCTGTCATAGGTTTTTTCTGCTTCCTCTCTTTCTGATGCAAGTCACACATAGGATGTCTCAAATCTCTGCATCTCTTGGGTTATGCTGCCAGCATTCTAATCCCTTGGTCTTTCTGGGCTTGGGGTAGGGCTTGCATAGGTGCTTGTCTTTCCTTAGTGAAAACATGTCCCAGATCTCTTCACATTTCCACAAAATGTGCGTGCACTGAATACAAACATTCTTCGTATCTTCTTGACACCAGCTCCTAATGCACAATTGAGACATTCCAGCTGCAGATTTGGTAGCAGCAATTTGAACATGGAGAGGATGGAAGTGCCTAAGAACTCACTCAGAGAATCAGGTAGAGCATCCCCGTGTTACATTCCCCCGTATGCCAGCCCAAGAACTCACTCAGAGAATCAGGTAGAGCATCCCCGTGTTACATTCCCCCGTATGCCAGC
>CAJQZJ010032004.1:5140765-5157786 GCA_907164525.1 Lophiomys imhausi | reverse complement strand
GAGAATCAGGTAGAGCATCCCCGTGTTACATTCCCCCGTATGCCAGCTCCAAATGCTGCACTAAAATGAGACTAGAAATAATCACCCTCTTGGAGGTTAATGTGCTATGTGCTGTTTTCCTGGAGAGAGGGTGCTGGGGAAGGAAGTGATTTAAAGAGCTCTGATGGGAACATTCTTGATTGTGCAGCATTTCTGAAGGCCATTATCACTAGCACAGTATCAATTTTTCAATGAGTCTCACATAAAACAACAACTTTTTCACTCCCAAATGTAACTCCATAAAACTATATCTTCCAAACATATTATGTTATATATTAAATTGATGAAAAGAGCCAAGCAAAAATCATCCCACAATTGTGACACTTAATGCCTTTTAAATGTGATTGTGGAAACAGATGGAAAACACCCAGCATCTGCTCTGTTCAGGGCTTTCAAATCTTATCCAATAATCATAATTTTACATTTCCAGGTCTCCCTTCATAATGTATCAAGGGCCACAGAGAATTTAAATCTTAGAGTCAGTCATGTGGCAAATCTGATTGTGAAATCTGCCTGCAACCCACTGGAGATGTTGGCCTGGTGAACCCTCAGGGTCCAGAGTCAATATTCACATGAGAGTGTGTTCCCCAAACATCCAGCATCTGGGCATTGTAAGTACCACTAAGGAACTCATAATTAAATGCTGAAGGACTTCCAAAAACCAGGGTTCCATGAAAGGCAGAAGGGGCAACATTTTATATGGTCAATTTTCTGAAACAAAATCACTGGACAATCACTGTGGGATTTGTCCATTTGGGCCTTGTCAGTCAGTTCAGCAGGTATTCTCAGAATCTGGATGGACAACTGGATGGATGGGAAGAGATCCTCTGTGAAGTAACCCTGTAAGTTGTGCATGAAGAAAGGCCTCTAACTGACCAGAATGACCATGTGAAGCACATACATCACTCTTCCCTTTCAACAGCCCATCACAAATGTAATTTCCTTGACTAGAGGTCCTGTCTCTTTAAGGCAACATGATTGATTCACAGATTCTTATTTTGTTACGTTTCTGAACTTCCCATTGATTGCCATTTTTAATAACAAAAGCAACAGTAGCTGTCACAGTGCTTTTAATGACACCAGTATTACCAGTGCCTGTTAAACAGTGGCTCCTCCTACTGAGTCAACAGAAACCAAGGGGTCCAAATTGTAAGAGGGCCTTTAGTGTTTCTCAGTAAAACTATTCCTAAACAGTGTATCAAATTGGTGGGATAAGGTGCTGGTAGAGAGATGGAGCAGGTTCATTCTCAAAGAATGACACATTATCTTTGTCTTGTTGAGGAAGCAGGACCTGTGGAAGCACTGTTGGTGGGGATGGAGGTGGGGACCACTGGGGTAGCTGGAGGGACCTGCTATAACAACAAGGTTCCCACCTTAGAATCAGGAAGACCAGATGCTTTGGCTACATCAGTGACATCCCTTACTAAGAATGATGGGTCCGTGTTAGCAGCAGCCCAGGAAGAGAGGCCAGAGTGTTCATTGTCTTGCAGCCCTAGAGTAGGTTCAGGTCTCGGTTAAAGTCATTTTGTTTTAACTTCAGAGGACATGTCCAGGAAACCCTGTGGATGCTGGCGACCGTAGATGGTACTGGACTAGATGGAAGCCATGGATCTTCCTGTTAGGCACATTAAGAGGTCAATAACAGTAACAACGCACAGTGATAAAATCCACATGGCTGCCCTCAACCTTCAGGTAGTGAGGTGAGATGACCTAAAGAGATAAAGCGAAGTGAGGCCAGCATTGTGACATGGCCGTAAACTGCCACCAACCTTAGGACAATGGGCCAGACACAAGGTCGCCACTTCATGACCTCGGGGGAACTGGAGCCTTTAAAACAAAAACACTAGTGTCTGCATCCCACTTCTGGGTATGCTCCAGATCCTAGCTTCAAGTGATCATTACACTGTTCATTTTAAGGGAAGTAACTGGGCCTGGTGATCTGAGCCCATAACCCCAACACTCAGGAGGCGAGGAGAAGGGATCATGAGTTCAAAGCCAACATGGCCTATATAGTGAAAACTTGTTTATGAAACAAAAAAGAGGAAATAGGAAATGAAGATGAAAACCAATCATTTGCTTTGTATAATTAGTAAAGTCACATGTTATCAAGTATCAGAGTATCATTAAGATTTTCTGAGTAGCAAATGACAGCACATGCTGGGGAGGTTGTGGAGAAAGGGGTACTCTCCTCCATTGCTGGTGGGAGCGCAGGCTTGTGCAACCACTATGGAGGTCAGTCTGGCAATATCTTAGAAAACTTGGAATAGCTCTGCCTCGGGACCCAGCCATACCACTTCGGGATATACATCCAAGTGACTCCTCACCAAATCACAAGGAAGTTTCTTCATCTATGTTCATAGCAGCCTTATTTGTAATATCTAGAAACTGGAAACAACCCAGATGTCCCTCAACCAAAGAATGGATTAAAAAACTGTGGTACATCTATATGATGGAATACTACTCAGCTATCAGAAACAACAAAATCATGCAATTTGCATCTAAATGGATGGAACTAGAGAAGCTTATCCTGAGTGAGCTAACCCAGACCCAGAAGGATGCAAATGGCATCTATTCAGTTATATGGATTTTAGCCATATAGTACAGGATATCTATACTACAACCAATACACCAAAGGGAACAGGAACATAGACTTTGTTTCCTGTCAGTGAGACAATTTGCCCTAGTGGTGCTGCCTTGTAGGCCCCCAGTGTATGAGGAGGCTCTTGGCCCTCATATGACTGTTGAACTGGGGCAGAGGACTGTTATGTAGGGACACTCCACTCCAGAGGAGTGGGATGGAAGGGATAGGGGGTAGAGGGTGGGAGGGCAGGACTGAGAGGGGTGGAAAGAGGGTACTGTGATGGAGATGTAACCTGAAGTAATAAATAATTTTTTTTTAAAAAGCACTAGTGTTCCGTGGGTTCTCCTTTGAGTTGGTCTCATGACCCACGGTGGTGGTTTTCTTCTGAGTCACCAGCCAGGGATGTTCCCTCTGCCTTATGTCACTGTCCCTTATGAAAATCTACCTCATCCTTCTTGGTTCTCACTGCTTCTTCTGGACCAGACTGCGACCTGGGTGACAGTACTCTGCTCATCTTTGCTCCCATGCTTACATCCCTGGCTCCCATTACAACATGAATTTGCTCAGAAGTCTAGATCCAGTTCTAGCACTGGATCAAGCATGCCAACCTCCTCCCTGAGACCTTTGCTCAATTCTCTCTCTTCTCAGTTCTCTCCTGAACTCAGTTCTTCTCCCTTCTTTACTAAATGCAGGGACTGCCCCTGAGTCCGTAACCTGGGACTCACCCCAAAGGTAAGCAAGGCCAATTGGCTGACTTGACCTAAACATTGTAATAAGCAACCTTGAGGCATCTGAATCTCCTGGAGTTTCTATTTCTCAGTCATTTAAACCCCTTCCCACTTACACTTAGGAGTCTGATACCACTCTTAGAACTGAAAGGGCCCAAGTCTATATAGAAGACGGTTGGCTGTCTGCACTTTTAGTAAATTATCTTATGAGTAAAAGTGATCTTACTGTAAAAAGCAAGGCCATCAAAGCAGAGGCTTCCACTCCTTTCTGTTCCACATTTCCTTCCAGTCGCTCAGTGGAAAGCATCTGTACTTTGGAGTGGAGGTTTGGATTTCTTTGGAAACAGGGTTGTGTTGAATTAATATGTAGATATCGTGGGTGTACTTCTAAAAAACAGTCTCATAAAAAGGGCATATGAAATCAGTCTAAAGACTTGTACCTTTGGGGAACACCTCAGCACTCATAACCCTGGCCAACAGGTGTACCTTAGGAGGAGCACATAAGGTTGACTAATGAGAAAACATCCTGGTGCATAATTGGAGAGAGTGCATAAAACAGAAGGCCCAGAAAGCTCGAGAGGGCTTTTGGTTTGGCATTGTTTCACATTGCTGCTCATCACTGCTTCATTTTGAAAAGCTCTAGACGGGGCCATGCCAAAGAGCATGGCTGTCAAACCCAAGACCCGTGAGAGACCATGGTGCCAAATGAGAGGGTGGCAACTGCTGGCATCAAGGCCACATGGACGGAAAAGGCTCGACCCCAAGTGGAGGCATGCCAACAGCCTGTGTCTAGGCCAGTGGATGACGAAAAGACCACAGCCTCAAGTGAGAGATGGCAGCGGTCAGTTCCTAGGCTACACGAGTACAGCATCGGACCCAAGGCTGCAAGCTTGGGTGGGCAGAAAAAGAGTGCAACGCCTGCTCTGTTTAGCTTTGACAGTCTAGCATTGTTGGAGGAGGCCTCCTTGACACCAAGTGGAAGTGAGGGGGCGGCCATCGAAATGCCAGAGTCAGGTGACCACTGAGCTTCTGCTGATTGTGGTGTTCCTGCAGAAAGATTGCAACTGTTCTTGTGTTCCCATTGGCTGATTGGTACTGATGGCTGAGGAGTTGCCCCAAGGAACTAGGCTTGACAAGTATCCTTCTAATGTGCCTCGGGCTAGTGGCCAACAGGTGTACCTTAGGAGGTGTCTAGAGATATTAATAAATATTTTAAAACTAATGCCTACAGTGCTTGCTTGGCCATGAGATCCAGAGGACAAAATTCTAGCTCGCCTTTGTTTGTATTGGACAGTAAGTATACTAGCAACAGAAATCCATAGAAAGATCTTGTTTGGCAGAGCTTTGGTGAACCTTACTGAAGACTCTGTCTTTGGCTAGGTAAAGCTTTCTTTTCTGTGAGGCTTTGGCCTTGAATTTCAGAATTTATTCTTGTTCAATTCAGTTTCAGCATGGATCTTGAGACATCCTCCTATCTCTTTCTCTTGTATACACACACACACACACACACACACACACACACACACACACACACGGAATCACAATCCCTAGGCAGTTGTCAGCATTTTACCCAGAGTCTCCATCCCCAGAGGTTTTGTCTTGGTGATTTTTCCTGAACCAAATCTACAAACCTGCAGCTTGGGTATAAATTCTTATTTTTATTTTTACTTCTTACAGTCTCTGAATAGTGTGTGTGTGTGTGTGTGTGTGTGCTTGTGCATGTGTGTAGGGAGATGATCTTAAATTCAGGGATGGAGAAGCTCAAAAAGCAAAAGTGGAGGTGCTTAATTAAAAGTCACTGCAGCCCTTTTCCCTAAGAAAAATTAATTCTATCCTCTTCCCAAAAGAACTACAGAAGCTAAATTAACTGTCAGGTAAAGTTGAGACAGTGGGGAGATAGGTCTCTCTTTAGGTTACACTCGTGACATTTAACAACATTGCAGAATTCTCACACTTAAACTTGTGGATAACTATTACCTGGGGTGGGGATCCCCATCTTTCTCTACCAAGATTAATTTTCCAGCTAAGGCTGGAGGGAAAGTGACTTAGGAGAGGCTCCATCCATCCAGAGTTTACTTTGGCAAATTACCCACAAAGGATGGAAGATGGCCAGGGGGCTTGGTGCTAGAGAGCATGCGCAACTGTTTCAGCCATGACCTCTGCACTCCAGAGGGCTCCCCAAGGAAATCAGATTTCAGGTCAGCTCAATTGCCTTTTTGAGCCTTAAGAATGAATGTAAGTGATTACTCCTGCTTGCTTGTAGTAAATAACAGATGAAAGAGGAAGGCAAAGAAACCCATCAACTGTCCTCTGTAGATGGCTGTATTCACAGGGTCTCTAACATCTGAGAAAAAGAAAAACTATAGATTTCCAGGAAATAATCCCAGGCAAGGACCCTAAGGATTCTGTTTTCTTTCATTGTTTTTTTAAAATGTGCACCTTTATGCCTTCACCAGATAACCTGATGGGTCATTAGTGAAATGTAAACCCAGTGAAGTGCTGAGATGCTCAGAAGATGGTAAAGCTTACCATGAAAACCACTAAGTCTGAATTTGGCATTAGGATGCCAGTGGGAACCAGAAGCACGCCAATGCTCTGTCAAATGAGGTTACCAGCAGGCCTAATGACCCAGGCTTGCACAAAAGCAGAGATGTTATTAACTTGGACAAAAGGAGCATGTGCTTCTGTGACAGTGCTTCAAAAGGAAACATGAGCTATATATTTGACAGAGTCCTTTCTCAAATGAAGAAAGAAGAAGAGAAAAGGCTGAGAGGATATTTTGAGAACTCGAGGGCCAAGAGGCTATTAATTAGATGGATTTAGACAGTGTTACAGGTCTTAGCTATCTATTTTGATTATAATGTTTGCCCCTTTAATAGTATGATTTTCAGTGACAAAAGCTTACCCTTGACATTTTATATATATATATATATATATATAAAGAGGCCCCTGATGCTAGAGAGCTCCAAGAGTCCTGCTGAAAAAAGGGCTGGCTATTGATGGCCAGCTCTCTCCCTGAAGCAGAAAGAAGCCGGTGAGCAAAGAAAGCCTGAGCAAGACACCAAAAGGCCAAGGACTGGACCCTGTGGCTCAGCTTTTGCCTAGAGGGGTTTGATCTGTCCAAACAGTGGCCTAAAGGAAATGGTGCCTGGCTTTAAGGACTGAGGCAGAGCAGCTGAGTTCCTGATTCAAAAGAAGTAAGTTGGCCTGCAGACGGCTGGGGTCTCCCACAGAGAAGAAAGCATGAAGCCTTATTTAAGGTGAGACTGCAATAACCAACTTACCCTGACGAACCTGCATCTGAGAGATCCAGAAAAGGGACTGCTAAGTGCGTTAAAGAATCTACAACAAATACTGTGTTCCTGACGACTGAGGACCTGCTCCAGAGACTGTATCATTCTAAAAGGTTATGAAAGTAGTTGTTATAATTATCAATAGGTTTAGTGGATAGGTTAAAGGGGTTGTAGGAATTTATAGGATTAATAGTTAAGAAATTGTTTGTGTTTGTTATAAGTGAATTTAGTAATAAATAAATAAGAGTTAAATAAATAATAATTTAAAAGTTCGGTTACAGATTATATATATATAATCCTGGGGAACATGAGTATTTTTAGTAGATTCATGCTGAATATTTGGTAGGGAATTGTTAACTTGTTTATAATTTGTTCTCATATAAGCTCAGATAAAATACCTACAAAAATATACCTTGATTAACACTGGGGTTATGTCCCAATACACCCAGGAGGAGGTGTAAGTATAATCAATCAAAAATGCATTGGCTAGTTCTAATCTATAAAGAATAGAACTTAGCCTGTTCTACTTTAAGAATGCTCATAACACTTTCGCACACCAACAGCTAAGCAAATTAAACTAGTGTAAAATCTTTAAAAATACAGAACTTAGTAACTTAGAAATTTACTAAATTCTGTCATGAAAATGAAAGTCAGGTCAACCATGTTGTGGGTACTATAGCAACAACTCCATCAACTATTAATCAGGATCTGTATCTCATGATCACTGCCTAACACTGTGAGAGAATGTCATACCAGATCTCAAACACTAGCCTTGGAAAGGGCCAAAATTCAAAAAGAAGTTTGCTACTGCGATATAAGGCTCTTGTACTGTTGTGAGGAGGATGCAGATAACGACACTTAAAAAGAATTAACCGAGAAGAAGTCAATATTTTCCTTTCCAGGATTAAAACACCTATGAAAGATGGAGAGAAAGTTCATGTGAATGACAATATTAAAGTAACAGACAGTAATAACTTCTTTATCCATTTATGTTCAAACGAACACAAAAGATAATTGAATTGAGACACTGAATCTCAAGATTTTCAGTTGTCTTCATTTTGTCTTTGCTTGCATTATTCTTCTCTTGGGCCAGTAGTAACAATTCTTATGAACAAAATTGCAACACTTTTTGGTTATCTTGGCTTCATACAAAGGGTCTCAAAAGGGAGTCTTGGGAGAAGTACCTCCTTGTTGTGAAATAGGAAAGAGGACTGGTCAAAGATAGCTGCTAGAGGGTAAGCTAGAGCCCTCTCTAGGATAGACAGGTAGATCAACAATAGATAGATGGATGGACAGACGGACGGATGGATGGACAGACAGACAGATTTCCATTGTGTCCTTTCAAAGCTTGTGCATTTGTCTATACTAAATCATTCAAGGGACATGTTTCATGTACCTGGTTCTGTCAACCACAGGTAAGAAATATTCAGGAGAAAATTATGTTTGTATTATGTGTATGTGTGTCATTTGGTGGGGGCAATGTGTATGCAGGTCAAGTAGTGCAATCTACTGTGTCTCTCATTGGCCTCAGACTAGCCAGTTAGACTATTCAGGAAGCTTGAGGGACTGTCCTGCCTTCTTGTCCCCAGCAATAGGATTATAAGCCCACACCATCATGCCAAGTCTAAATATGTACTCTCTGGCCCTATGAAGAAAAAGCCCCAGATATTATCAATTAGCCTCAAAATAAAGAAATATTATTTAGTTGACAGTTCTATAGGATGACAAATTGACTTTAGACAACCACAACAAAAAAAGAAAGAAGGAAAGGAAGAAAGAAAGAAAAGGAAAGCCAACACAATTTTAAATGCTGATAACTTTAGTGATAATTTTGTAGTATAACTAAAAATCAAACTTAAATGAAGAATAATTATCCGTGAGTAGTAGAATAACAATAGATTGGCCAGTAGGAAAGAAATTTATGTACCACATGACGGTAGGAACACTATTAAGAATGTGTCTTTAGATGGCTGCATCTCTGTACCACCATCATAGAGCATGCTTCCATAAATTAAAATGACTGTGATGTCACAGATGGTATCCACATTGTGAGGAGAAATGTACCAAATATATTAGAACAGATCAGGGTATTTTATTATCCCAAGTATCTTAGATTAATTGTCATGCATCCAGTTCACATCTGTAGGACCCCACAGGGTGAGATCCAGATCCTCTGAGAGAAAACACAAGAAAATTAAAGATTAACATCATCCAAAAGCATACACGAAGATTCTGAACATCATTTGATCAAACCAAATTCAACCATATGTAAAATGCATGTATAGATCATGGTTAGTGGATTGAGCCTCAAACTAATAATATTAAATGGTTTAATATTAAAATATTAACCAATGTCACTCACTGTATCAATGCTCTATAAAACAAAATAAAAAGTCATCATCTTAGTAGAAGAGACAACCACCTGAGAAATGTGACTCCAAATTCTTATAGAAGCTGTTGGGAAACTGGGAATTGCTCACCATCTCTG
The DNA here is from genome assembly GCA_907164525.1 of Lophiomys imhausi. Classification (NCBI taxonomy): domain Eukaryota; kingdom Metazoa; phylum Chordata; class Mammalia; order Rodentia; family Muridae; genus Lophiomys; species Lophiomys imhausi. Next base: position 5,148,657 of record CAJQZJ010032004.1, on the reverse strand, counting down.
GGAAACCTCCAGCAAACACTGGGCTTATTGTGAGAACAGAATGCTCTCCTATAAAGTTAGGAGGGAGCCAAGGATTACTACTCTCATTTCTATTCAGGATTGTGCCGGGAGGTCTAATCAGAATCAGAATGCAGAGAAACCCAGAGAAAACTATACTTTCAGTCCACATGATCTTACAAATTAAGACTTAGAAAAAACCTTCTAGACCTAGCAAGTGAGATTTTAGGACATGGAACTTAACCTGCAATTCTCTGGAATGCAATATTGAAAGTGTTTACTGAGAAGCTGGAGAGAAGCTGTGAAGGACCTATATATTGAAAACTCCACAATAAATCTGGTAGAGATGAAGTAGACATACAAAACTGAGAAGCATCCGTTGTTCATAGTCAAAAGACACACTATTGTACAGATGTCGATTTTCCATACACTGGCAGGTAAGTCAATGGGATTCGACAACACATCAACAGAACCCAAGTGACAAATTGTTCTAAAATCTACACAGAAAACGAAGGATCTTCAGGAGCCAGAACATTTCCTAGGATGAACTGGAAGGGCTGGAAGTGTTTAATTTCAAGATGTTAATGACTCTGACACAGTGTTGTCATCACGACAGGCAAACAACTCACTTGATCTAATTACATAGAAAATCAATAAGTGTCCCGAATGTATACTGACAACGTTTTTTGGTGTTGATGTAAAGCAATTCACTATAGAAATGATATTTTCAAAAAAACACTTTATCAATCAGACTCCATATTAAAAGGAATGAACATGAATTCCAGACCACACCATGCATCAGGGAGAAATTATATAAAAATAGACCATGTATCTAAATGTAAAAGCAAAATTACAAAATTCCCAAAATGAAACAGAGGACAAAACTTTTGTGATATTTGTTCATATAAAGATATTTTAAAGTTATAAAGTAAAATTATGAACTGTGAAAGGAAAAGTGAGTTGTACCTCACAGAACACAGCCTTCCTTCCTTTGAAAGATACTGTAATAAAAGAGCTAGTCTAGAGAATTGCAGGAAATATTTAGGAAGCCTACAACACTTAATAAAGATTTGCATTCAGGATATATGAATAGCTCTTAAAACTTGATAGAGTCGGGGCCAAGATGGCGGCGACCTACACTGACGCATTTTGAACGCGGGGAAAAAAGAGCCATAATAAACACAGAGTTATTGGGCACTGTGCAAAAACCGGAGGGGCAAGACCCCCCCTCCCCGGAACACTCACAGCTCCCAAGGGACTGTTAAAAGTCCCAGGGCAAGGCTCTCCCCATCTCTCACAGACACGGAAGCCACTAAACCCGGGATTCGGGAACTCCCATTTGGAGAGGCGCCTGGTAAGATCGATCCCAACTTACAGCAGGCAGAATCAGGGTCCACTTGGCCATAGATCGCTGGCCTATTGGGCTCCCCACACATCAGGTTGAACTTATACCCACTTAAAAAACTTTGCGAGATAGCGGAAGGCTTAGCAAGGAACAAACAGGGGGCTCAGCGGGTGGTCCGCAGCCGCTCGTGAAGCGGAGGGCGGGAGGTTCCGAGAGAGCGTGGGAAGCTGAGAACACAAAGGCGGGTGGGAGGGGCCAAATCCCGCGCACTTACGGTAGCACAGCTGGAGAGGGAGCACGGCTGGCAGGGCCAAATCCCCGCGAACCCACGGCAGGTCATCTGGGGAGAGAGACAGGCGTGGGCGGGGCCAGGGATCCGTGCACCCACAGCTGAGCTGCTGGGACGAGAGGAGCACTCAGGCGGCGGAGGATCCGGGGCTTGGGGTACCCACCGGACCCGTGGCGGCGCAGACAGGAAGGGAATCAGGCACAGAGTCCAGCCCTGTGGCGAGAAGCCTAGAGAGAAACCAGAAATCGGGACCATAGCTGTATCCTGGAAAATCCAGACATATTAGGTGTGGAGCCAGACCCTGTCAGCCTCCGTGACGACAAACAAAGCCCACAGAATCTGTGCCTGGGCAAACAGGCCCATACCATCAGAACCATTACAGGCTGATAACTCAGAGTGCAACATAGGGAAGTCTGAATTGGGAGCAGTGAAACAATCCTGGTCCATTACTCACAACCTGGGAATAGGCTGCACCAGTTCACAGTGCCTCGGGCGATTAAAACCACAGTGACCTTGAAATCCCCCTGTAAGCAACGACAGATAGCCAAGTAACTCGTCCCCTGCACCAAATCATCCACTGTGGTTCCAAGCACAGAAAACAGACAGCTAAATGCATCCAATGGCGAAAGGTCAAAAAAAAAAAATAGAAATCAAGGAAATATGACTGCAACAAAGCAGAATCATCCTAGCTCATCCAATTCGGATGACCACACACCAACAGAAACACATGAAAACATTGACAATTCTGCATTATGGAAAGTGATAGAGTCCCTGCAAGAAGAACTTAAATCTATGAAGGAATTCAAAGAAGCCACAATTCTACAAATCAAAACAAGGAACAACACCATTAAAGAGCTCCAAGCCAAGGTGACAGAGCTTGTACAGGAAAAGGAAAAAGCCATGAAAGATTTTCATACAAAAACAAGCAAGCTGGAGAAGGAAATGTACAAAACGAACAAAACCATACAAGACATGAAAATAGAAATAGAAACAATAAAGAAAACACAGTCAGAGTTAAAAGAGGAAGTGGAGAACCAAGGGAAGAGAACAGGAACTACAGATGTGAGTATCAACAATAGGATGCAAGAGATGGAAGACAGGATCTCAGGCATGGAAGATTCAGTGGAAGAAATCAGTACAACATCCAAAGAAAATGAGAAGGCTAAAAAATCTCTCACCCACAACATCCAAGAAATCAAGGACTCAATGAAAAGACAGAACCTAAGAATTATAGGTATAGAGGAAAGAGAGGACTCCTGACTCCAAGGTCCAGGAAATATCTTCAACAAAATCATAGAGGAAAACTTCCCAAACCTGAAAAAAGAGATGCCAATAAAAAATCCAAGAGGCTTACAGAACACCAAACAGATTAGACCAGAAAAGAAACTCCTCTCGCCACATAATAATTGAAACTCCAAATGTACAGAACAAAGAAAGAATATTAAAAGCTGTAAGAGAAAAAGGTCAAGTCACATACAATGGCAGACCCATCAGAATTACACCTGACTTCTCCCCAGAAACGTTAAAAGCTAGAAGGGCCTGGTCAGATATACTACAAGTCCTGAGAGATCATAGGTGCCCAGCCAGACTACTTTACCCAGCAAAACTCTCTATCAACATAGATGGAGAAAACAAGATATTCCATGACAAAATCAAATTTAAACAATATCTACCCACAAACCCAGCCCTACAGAAAATCCTAGAAGGAAAACCCCAACCCAGAGAAGAAAACTCCACCCAAGAAAACAAAGGGAATAGAAAACCCCTCAGCAACTAAACCAAAAGAGGCACAGGACCACCACCTATACCAAACTAATGGGTAATAACAACCCCAGGTCACTAATATCCATCAACATCAATGGACTCAACTCCCCAGTAAAAAGACATAGGTTTACAGAGTGGATCCGCAAGCAAGACCCTTCCTTATGCTGTATACAAGAGACACATCTAATTACGAAAGATAGACACTGCCTCAGAGTAAAGGACTGGGAAAAGGTTTTCCAAGCAAATGGACTCAGGAAGCAAGCTGGAGTAGCCATCCTAATATCAAACAAAACAGACTTCCAACTGAAGTTAATGAAGAAAGACAAAGAAGGGCACTATATACTCATTAAAGTGAATATTCATCAAGAGGAAATCTCAGTACTAAACATCTATGCCCCAAATACAAAGGCACCTACTTTCGTAAAAGAAACACTTCTAAAACTTAAAGCGCACATCGATCACAACACATTAGTAGTGGGAGACTTCAACACCCCACTCACAACAAAGGACAGATCATCAAGACAGAAGACAAACAGAGAAATATTGAGTCTAACAGAGATCATGAAACAAATGGACCTAACAGATATCTACAGAACGTTTCACCCAAACACAAAGGAATACACCTTTTTCTCAGCACCCCACGGAACCTTCTCCAAAATCGACCTCATAATTGGTCACAAGGATAGTCTCAATAGATACAAGAAAATTGAAATAACACCTTGTATCTTATCAGACCACCACGGAATAAAGCTGGTCTTCAACAGCAAAAGAATCAACAGAAAGCCTACACACACATGGAAATTGAACAGCTCCTTACTGGATGACCACTGGGTCAGGGAAGAAATAAAGAAGGAAATCAAAGACTTCTTAAAATCCAACGACAATGAAGACACAACATACCCAAACCTACGGGATACATTGAAAGTTGTGCTACGAGGAAAGTTCATAGCACTAAGTGCTTTCAAAAAGAAAATTGTGACAGCTCATATTAGTGAACTAACAGCTAAGCTGGGTGAATTGGAAAAAAAAGAAACAAACACTCCCAAGAAGAGCAGAAGACAGGAAATCATCAAACTTAGAGCTGAAATTAACAACTTAGAATCAAAAAGAACTATACAAAGAATCAATGAAACCAAGAGTTGGTTCTTTGAGAAAATCAACAAAATAGACAGACCCCTAGCCAAATTAACTAAAAGGCAAAGGGAAAGAACCCAAATCAACGAAATCAGAAATGAAAAGGGAGAAATAACAACAGACATTGAGGAGATCCAGAAAATATTCGGGCATTACTTTAAAAATCTATATTCCACTAAATTTGAAAACCTAAGTGAAATGGACAATTTCCTCGATAAATTCCACCTACCAAAACTAAATCAAAATCAGATTAACAGCTTAAACAGCCCAATAACACCTAAGGAAATAGAAACAGTCATTAATAATCTCCCAACCAAAAAAGCCCAGGGCCAGATGGCTTTAGCACGGAATTCTACCGGACCTTCAAAGAGGAACTAACACCATTACTTTTCAAACTCTTCCACCACATAGAAACAGAAAGAACACTGCCAAACTCATTCTATGAGGCCACTGTCATTCTGATTCCTAAACCACACAAAGACCCAACAAAGAAAGAGAACTTCAGACCAATCTCCCTCATGAACATAGATGCAAAAATACTTAATAAAATACTAGCAAACCGAATTCAAGAACACATCAAAAGTATCATACACCATGATCAAGTAGGCTTCATCCCTGGAATGCAGGGATGGTTCAATATACGAAAGTCTATCAATGTAATTCACCACATAAACAAGATGAAAGAAAAAAAACACATGATAATCTCGCTAGATGCAGAAAAAGCATTTGACAAAATCCAACACCCCTTCATGCTAAAAGTTCTGCAGAGAACGGGCATACAAGGACCATACCTAGAAATATTAAAGGCAATATACAGCAAGCCAGTAGCCAACATCAAATTAAATGCAGAGAAGCTTGAAGCATTTCCTCTAAACTCAGGGACAAGACAAGGATGTCCACTTTCACCATATCTCTTCAATATAGTACTTGAAGTCCTTGCTAGAGCAATAAGACAACTAAAGGAGATCAAAGGGATAAAAATTGGAAATGATGAAGTCAAATTATCCCTATTCGCAGATGATATGTTAGTATACATAAGCGACCCCAAAAACTCCACCAAAGAACTCTTACAGCTGATAAACAACTTCAGCAAGGTGGCTGGATACAAAATTAACTCAAAAATATCAGAAGCCCTTCTTTATACAACAAACAAATATACCGAGAAAGAAATAAGGGAAACAACCCCCTTCACAATAGCCACAAACAACATAAAATATCTGGGGGTAACTCTAACCAAGCATGTAAAGGACCTATATAACAAGAACTTCAAGCCCCTGAAGAAAGAAATGGAAGAGGCCTTTAGAAGATGGAAAGATCTCCCATGCTCATGGATAGGTAAGATCAACATAAAAAAAATGGCTATCCTACCAAAAGCAATATATAGATTCAATGCAATTCCTATCAAAATACCAACACAATGCTTTATAGACCTGGAAAAAGCTATTCTCAACTTCATATGGAACAATAAAAAGCCCAGAATAGCTAAATCAATCCTGTACAATGAAAAAAACATCTGGAGGTATCACCATCCCAGATTTCAAGCTGTACTACAGAGCAACAGTAATAAAAACAGCATGGTACTGGTGTAGAAACAGACCAGTGGATCAATGGAATCGAATTGAAGACCCAAACATGGATCCACACACCTATGGCCAACTAATCTTTGACAAAGAAGCCAAAAACGCACAATGGAAGAAGGACAGCATCTTCAACAAATGGTGCTGGTCCAACTGGAAGTCCACTTGCAAAAGAATGAAATTAGACCCATACCTATCACCTTGTACAAAACTTAATTCCAAGTGGATCAAAGACCTTAACATAAGGCCGGCCACACTAAAGATACTAGAAGAAAAAGTAGGAGAAACCCTCGAACTCATTGGCACAGGTGACAACTTCCTGAACAGAACACCAACAGCTCAGGACCTGAGATCAACAATCAATAAATGGGACCTCATGAAACTGAAAAGCTTCTGTAAGGCAAAGGACACTACCATTCGAACAAAATGGCAACCAACAGACTGGGAGAAAATCTTCACCAACCCCACATCTGATAGAGGGCTATTATCTAAAATCTACAAAGAACTCAAGAAACTAAATGCCAAGAAACCAAATAATCCAATCAAAAAAATGGGAGATGGAGCTAAATAGAGAATTCACAAAGGAGGAATCCCTAAGGGCTGAGAGACACCTGAAGAAATGTTCAACATCCTTAATCATCAGAGAAATGCAACTCAAGATGACCCTGAGTTTCCACCTAACACCTGTTAGAATGGCTAAGATAAAGAGCTCAAATGATAGTGCATGCTGGCGAGGGTGTGGAGAAAGGGGAACCCTACTCCATTGCTGGTGGGAGTGCAGACTTGTGCAACCACTATGAAGGTCTGTCTGGCGATATCTTAGAAATCTAGGAATAACCTTGCCTCAGGACCCAGCCATACCACTTCTGGGTATACACCCAAAGGACCTCTCACGGAGACATAGGGAAGTCTCCTCATCTATGTTCATAGCAGCCTTATTTGTAATAGCTAGAAATTGGAAACAACCCAGATGTCCCTCAACTGAAGAATGGATTAAAAAATTGTGGTACATCTATACAATGGAATATTACTCAGCTATCAGAAACAATGAAATCATGCAATTTGCAAACCAAATGGATGGATCTAGAGGAGCTCATCCTGAGTGAGCTAACCCAGTCTCAGAAGGATGCACATGGCATCTATTCACTTATAGTAGGATTTTAACTATATTGTACAGGATATCTGTACTACAACCAACACACCAAAAGGAACATGGACATAATTTTTTTTATCTTTTTCTTTTTCCTTCTTTTTTTCTTTTTTCTTTTTCCTTTTCCCTTCTCTTTTCCTCTCTTTTTTTGTTGATATTCTTTGTTTTTGTGGGTTTGTGTGTTTGTTGGTCTTTTTTTTTAGTATTCCCGCAGTAGCAATGAGACACCATTCACTGGCAGTACTGCCTCGTAGGCCCCCGGTGAAAGAAGAGGCTCTTGGCCCTCATATGACTCCTGATCTGTGGTGAGAGACTGTTAGGCAGGGACACTCCACCCCAGAGGAACAAGACGGAAGGGTCAGGGGGTAGAGCATGGGAGGGTGGGGCTGGGAAGCGGGAAAAGAGGACAATATGATAAGGATGTAACCTGAAGCAATAAACAAATAAATTTATTAACTAAAAAAAAAAAAGGCAGGTGGCAGGGCTGAAACACTGTGAATGGAATAGAGGATACAGCCATTCGGCCTGGTTTTGCAGACCTCCAGGTGTAGAAAAGACGTGGAGCTAAGGTAAAATACAAGAGAATTGTGGTATTGGCCCATGCCTTTGACTTCAGGGGAGACGGGGGGGGGGGGG
>CAJQZJ010032004.1:5098135-5140665 GCA_907164525.1 Lophiomys imhausi | reverse complement strand
TAGAGTTGGTGGTCTTATGTATTCTGGAGTCATACGGAGCGGGGTGGTGAGGGTGCATACTCTTGGTCCCACCATTCAAGAAGAGTACACCCTTGGTCCCAGCTCCCAGCACACTGGAGACAGAAACAGGCAGATCCCGGAGCTCAGGGTCAGCCTGATGCAGGGCAAACTCTAAATAGAGAAAGAGTTCGATCCAGGAGTGGTGGAACACATCTTTGATCCCTTCAGATGGGAAACACAGGTCCCTGATCACAATAATTAGAGTTGAGAGACACACACATGGGATTTGGAGGGACCTAGGTTTGGAGGCTACTTACAAAAGGCCTTCTCGATGCAGGCAGATTGTCCTTTGGGATCTCAAAATATATACACTAGAGCTGGTTTAGCTCCAAGGTGACAGAATGATTTCTTCTTTAACCCGGATTGAAAGATAACGCTTTGTATGTTGTCAGAAGGCCAAATTTGCTTCAGGAGAAGTACTACCTAGCCCCCCCAACCCCCTCCAAAAAAAGAGGGCAATTGTCCTAGGGTTGGGATTGGGGCAGGGCTCTGTTCTTATCGTTCCAGGAGAATGGAAGCGTCCATTAGGGGAGCCCGGGGACGGCTGGACAGCGGAAACCTCAGCAGAGAGCAGAATCAGGCACCAAGGAGGACGAGTGACCCAGTTGATTCTGCCTGGCAGACTTCCTCAATAGCTGTCTCCATCGGGGGCCTGCAACCACCACAGCAATCCAATGTCACTGGGACTGCTCAGCTCTACACAATGCCCCAACAGGAACCTCAGTGAAACCTGCAAGATCAGCTTCTGCCTACAAACCCCTTAGGTCATCTAAACAGCTGAGAACAGAAGGACTGAACATAAAAGGAGTGTACTAACATTTTTAACCATTTTTCCCATTTGGGTTCGGGCCCCAAACAGGTCTACTATGACCCAAATCAGCAGGAAGTCACTTTAAGAGAGCGACGTCCCATGCCCAGTGGATGGGGAAGGTGTTTCTCCGCCCTTCTTTTAGGTTATTTGAAGGATAACTGAAAACTCTGATATGTAGGGGAAGAGACTACAAGCTGATAAATGGTCCTGTCTTAATGGGTTTGGAGGTTAGCCCCAGGGAATTCCTACTTTTCCTTTTCTGTATCCTTCTTCCTCTCCTATGTAGGAGTGCATGGGCTTGAGAAAAATGAGATATAGACATAGCACAGGAAGGTCCAAGAAGAAGGGGCAGATTATTGAATATGCCCTTATACCTTTGTATATTGATACAAAATTAGTAGTTTATTTGGCTAAAGTGGTATTGACCATTGTTTATTGTGCAAAAATAAGATTGTATTGGATTACATCGGTATTGATCTTTGTATATTGATACAAAATTAAGATTATAGTTGGCCACAATGGTATTGACCCTTGCATATGGACGTAATATTAAGATTATATTGGGCTACATAGGCATTGATCTTGGTATATTGATACATAATTAAGAGTGTATTTAACTACAATTGAATAGATCTTTGTATATTGATACAAATTTAAAGGTAACGCTTCCTAATGGTATCATACCTAGAGATACTTAAAAATAAAATGTGAAGCTCTGACCTCTTGATACCAACCATCTAAAACTGTCTAGGATAGTTAAAACAAACTCCTAGTCATGCAAACATGTCACTTTGTTAGCTACTATGAGAGTCTATCACAGATATTCTCTAAACTACCCAGTAATCAAGTTGCTAAGAGACAAGCAACATTTGCTTATCTAAATACAAGAGATGGATAGGGCATCTTCAAAAACCCCAAGAGATCTGCAGAATATGGCATTCAAAGATGTTATCTTAAATCAAGATTTTTTTTTTGATATCGAGACATATCAGCGCCTGACAGCACCCCCTATTCTACTCCAAGTAGAAGATAAGCATCGAAGAACCTCCACTGTAAGATGGTTGAATTAGTGGCAAGCCTTTCTCTTGGCATGAAAAAACCCCTTGCACCAACTGCAGACAGACTGCTGTCCAAAAAGGACAAAACTTGGTAGCAGGGAAGTCGACAGCCTAACTCTGCCAAGACAGGGTAGGTAAGTCCTTCATAATCCCTGCTCTACAACAAATGTCTGTCAGAGAAACAGGACCCAAAGCCTGAAGACTGATGCTGGAATGTATGGAGAGAAAATGGGAACTGTCCAGGCAGTCATTGGTATGTCCTTTCTTAGTTTTGGAAGCTGCAGGCCCTGCACTTCCTATATAAGCAAATATATTTATCCCTCTCAGGTCTCTGAGGTGGTTGAAGAATAGACAGCTAGAGTCTCATGTTAAATTTTGAATTGTTTAGGAATCAAGAGGGTGTTATAGATCTAAGAAGATACTCTTAAAAGTGTGTTGCAAGTTAGTATGAATGTTGAGTCACATATAGACCTGTAAACTCATGGAGTTGGTTAGATAGTAGAATGTTAAAGTCAGGGGCCAAATATGTATAAACTGGACATTGGGAAGGTATACTGGGCCATTTAACTCTCATAAATGTGGCATATTTATATCTATTGTTTTGTATAATACTTACTGTTATAAGAGAAGGAACGAACCATCTGTTGGACTGAAAGGGGAAACTTCTGGGGGGAAGAGGGTGGAAGGGCAGGATAGGAAGGGGGAATAGGGAGGGGTTTGTTACTGAGATGTAACTTGAAGAAAAAAAATAAAGTATTTAAAAAAAAACTTGATAGAAAGAAATCCATTTTCAGATACACCACATGAAGGTAAACAACAGCACACATGAAAAGTGGGGTGAACTGTTATTTAGCAAAATGAACCTGCAGCACCCAATGAGATAAACAACTGGGAAAATGGCCGAAATGAAAGAGATAGGCCTCAAGTGTTGAGCACAATATGCAGGAACTGGGCTGTCTCCACACTGTTTATGGTAATGTCGACTGTAAACATGTTGAAAACCAGTTTGCAGTCTCTTCTGAGGTCAAAACCATGTTAAAAGAGTACATGGAGTCAAGAACTTTTCATCTGAAATAAGAGAAACAGCTTAAGTGTACATTAAGAAGCTAATAGGTAAACATGCATGCTGAATGAAGAGACTAGACACTGAAATACATTCTGAATGATTCCCTAAATGTGAAAGTCTGGAAATGCAAACCAATATGTAGCAATTGGGATTACAGGAGTAGGAGGACATGGGTGGGAGGGAAGCCTGTACAGTTACACAGAGTAGCATGAGGGATGTGATTGATGTCTGAATTGTAGCAGTGGTTCTTGGGACATGCAAATATCAAAAGCTAAGAGTATCAATTTCTACACTCTAGATGTCTTCAGTTTAATAGATGGTAATCAGTTTTGTTTAAAATTGCAAAGGAAAAGACAAACACAATAGATAAAAATAGGAGAAATTTCACAATATATATGATAGACTAGAAGCTATATTTTGTTTTTGATTTTCAAAAGTCTTAGACATGTATAATATTTCAAAGACTTTCATTGATTGTTAAAAGAAAACAGATAGTTCTCAAACAAAATGTTGCTTGATGATACTCTTATTCGTAACCAAGCACAAGTGACATGCCATATTGTCCCAATTAATCTGATAAAAGTTTGACATTTCAATACAGTTCAGGGTTAGCTGGGGACATATAAGGATAAAGCACCCTCTTGTGTGTTGCTTGACGGAGATTCTGGGTAAAACACTGTGGGAAATAAATAAGGTTATATCTATTTTTTAAAATGTGCAAAGGTCACAAGCCCAGCTCTCTGTTTGAACCCTCTCTGTGCACTTGAAAACATATGCGGGGGTTCAACATGCTTGCTGTAGTGAACAGTACACTGGATCATCAAGTAAAAACAGCCCTGGTGCTCACCTTCAGCAGTCGATGTGGTGTCGTATGTATCAATTAGCACTGCACAGCTTTCAAAGGAGAGACGCTGATGCATGTATGCCGGTGTAGAAATGTTCTGTGGCTCAGTAGAACAAGTGATGCTTAGATTACTGCATATGCAAATAATCTGATTTGTAAGCATTTTCTATACACCCTTCCACACGTGTAAACTGCACACAGAGCCTTATGGATCAGAATCTTCTGGTGGACTGGATTACTGTTCTTGCTGCTGTAACAAAATATACTGGCAAAGACAACTGAAGAAAAGATGGTTGGTTGATTTTGGATCACAGTTCCAGAGCATCCTGGAACTTAGTGGACAAGCCAAGGGCACACCATATCTGCAGCCAGAAAGCAGAGAATGCTGGCGCTCAGCTCACTTTCTTCTTTTGATGATGTCCAGAACACCATCCTAGGGAATGCTGCCACCGGCAGAGCCCATTTTCCTACCTCAATTAACCTAGTCAAGATAATAGCCCACAGGCATGCCCAGATCCCCATCTCCCTGATAATTCTAGGTCCCATCAAGTTGACACCTGAGCTTAATCATCACAGTTACTAAACAGCTGAAAATTGCTTAGCTTTGGGTAGAGGTTTGTTGTAGAATCCTATTACAGTTTGATTTATTCTGTTGAAAAAAAAAACCCACAATTGCTACACATATAAAATGAATAAAACAATACTGAAATAAGAAGTAAATTTGTTACAAATTTCAGGCAGTTGCTGTCAAAATCATCATTTTTGGTCCTTGAGACTATGAAACGAATATATGTGAACCCTAAACTTCCTAAATACAATTGTCACGCCTTGAGGGTCCACCCTTCAGTGGTCAGTTTAAGCTTGTCTGCTACTGGAGTGCTTCCCGAATATGACAGAGAAATATTTTACAGTTTTGTTATGTTTGTTTGTTTTTTTTTTTTTTAGCAGAAATCCCAGCCTCACCCCACTGAGCTATTGAAATTTAAGGCAAATTATTACCACTTGAACCACGGTTATTTTTACTGTAAAATGAGACCAACAATCTGTGTGCGACAGGAGTGTCTTAAGAATAGGGCCAACATTCTGAAATTGAATGGCCAGCTTGTCATTTCCCCCCATAGAAGCTGGAGTCAGGGTTTCATAGACTCTGGATACCTTATTTGACGTCCCCATCCACAGATAGGATTCCTGTTGCTGACTCAAAGAGCACTGAGGTGCTTCCAATCAAAATAGTTCATTCAGCACGTCAGATGAGAGATGTTCCATTTGTGGGTAACTTGGGATGAAGACTACAGACAAACCTTAGTTGTTTTATGTTCTGCTCAGAGCTGTCCTGTGGAAGAGTAAATATTTGATCAGTGTTTGTGTTTTTACCGGTCTCTAGGTAAATATTGATTTCTCTTCCTGGATCACTGACCTCATAAGCAAAGAAATCCATTTCATAAGAGAATAGGTTGTACATACTAGTTGCATTCATAAATACCATATGATGCAAATCCTACATGGGCTTGGGCTTGAAGGATGGAACAGCTGATGATGCTGTGGTGTGGAAAAGGAATTAGGATAGAATTACAGAATCTGAAGAAGCATTGTATGTTCTCTACCAAGTCCCCAAGAATAAAATGTTGTAAGCCATTTTCAAGTCTGTCACCCCCTTGGTCACCCTTCAGAATGTCACCCAATCTTTGTGACTGATGAATCAAACTGGACTACTTAGACATACCTCTTCCGGCAAGATGTTCTTAATATCTCACAGTGCATTAACAAATATATTAAGATATTTTTTAACCAGGCACCTCTCATTTGATCTTTCTCTTCTTCAAGCCACTCAAGAAAGAAGATTGCCTCTTGTTTATGATTCCTTGGAAACGGGAATCTGCGGAGAAGGCTTCTTTGAGTGCTGAACATGGGGAGAATTTCATTGAAAACTTCAGGATTTTGCATAGGCAACTGACCTCTTGAATTTGCATGGAGGAAATTCTCATATTTTCAGAACAAAGAAAACTAAGTGTAGGCTGCAAATCCAGAACAAATCAAAAACTGTATCTCAAGGAAAATCCCCTGGGAGTGACTAGGATCAAGACATGTCACCCACCAGGCAGAAAATCTGAGCAGGCCCCTGATAAGGGACCCTGAGATTGCCACAGAGGTTAATCCATTCCTGCTGTGGCTCTGTGGAGAAGGAGCTGCTTATCCAATGTGTCACGCTAAAGGAACAGCTCCTGGGAGCTGGCCACTCACCTCACAGCTCGGGCAGGCAGGCCAGAGGCCCTAGTTGGAATCCCAGCACTTTCTCATCAAGCTTATAATTTCCCCTGGGCTCCCTGGGCCTGTCCTAATTCTTGCTAACTGATGGTAATTTTGACCTGTGAGTCTAACAGGAACTGCCCTTTGAGTTTCTTTTGGCCTTCATGCGATCTATTAAGGCACTTAAGATTCTGCTTTTTACATAAAACACTCCTATTTTTAAAAACAAACTTTTAAGTCAAAAATGACAGGGTTAATTATTCTGAAATATGCTGTTTATAGCCCAAACTCCATAAAACAGAATACATGATTTAATGCACATCCAAGACAGCACTGGTTTTCATTTCTGCACAATCAGGGACTAAATCTGTGTCACTCACTTCTCGATGGGCACTGGAAATGGTTTCGCGTTCCATCTTACTCTAAATTACACCCATTGAGATCATAATGGGATGCAGTCTACGTTGTTGCCAAAACCTGCTAGGTTAGATCATCTATTAAAGTCTATTTATTTTTTATGACAAACAAGAAAAATGACAAAGCAGCTACCGAATGCTCACTAATGAACACCAAATGCCTCCCGAGGTCCCCCTCATATTGCACTCATTTGTTCAGGAGTCCGGTTAACTTCCTTTTCTTCGGTTGCTCTGCCTCCCCCACAACTCTCCCCAGAAGTTGCTTTGCATAAACTGTGGGGACCAAGCTGGTTGCCATCTGCCCTCACGCTCCCTTTCTGGAGTCAGGTCAAAAGTTTGGCTTCGGTTTGACAGTACACATGGAACGGAGAGCATCCCGCACAGGGCTGAAGTCACTTGAGGGCCAAATGAAAAAATGAAATAGCAGGAGTTAACTATGAAAGGCACCATGTTCATACCAAGAATGATTTCTGAAAAGAGTTACAGAGGAAAACATCCAAGCCAAAACACACTGCATTTGGAGTCAATTTGATCAACAATTGCGGTTTTGACGGTGTTACAGACTTTTACACGGTGTCTATTTTTGTAGGTTTATTTGAAAGTCTTCCCTGGTTTCATTTACAACCGCAGCTGACCTATCATGCCCCGGTGAAGATGCCAGCTCAAGAGCCAACCCCATCATGCCCTGGCAGCACACTCTCACCCAAGGCCCTTTGTGCCCAATGGCCTTCTGGGATTGAGTTTCTGGATAGAGAAAGAGCCTGTGGGCGAAAGAACAGCATTTTCTCCCTTCTTCCCAGCATACTGCAGGGCTTGAAGTCTGAGAAGTTTTCAGTGGTACCTTTGCCTATCGGTCACACCTCCACAAACCATCGTGTTTCTTTCCTTGTTTTAATGCCTTGGACATGGTAAATGTTTTTGACTTTGTTGTTTGTTTCCTTTCTTTTTTCTCCTATGTCTTCATTAATTTCTTAAATAACAAGTGGTATTAGCAGCAATTATTCCAGTTGGAAGTTTGAGGTGCTCCCTTAACAATCTATTATGCTGTTGATAAATAGGTCCGAGGATGCTAGGACTATGTGAGGTGAAATTTATCTTGTGAAGGTGCCAAGTGAAACAGGGATGTGAAGTACAAAGAAAACAAAAATCTACACTTCCCACAAAGATGGGGTTGTACAGAAACTTTCTAATCTTAACTAAAAATGCAGAAATAAATAATTTTACATATGCTGTGTGTATGTGCATATGTGTACACATACGCATGTGAGTGTGTGAGTGTGTGTGCATGTGTGAGTGTGTGAGTGTGTGTGTGTGTGTGTGTGTGTGTGTGTGTGTGTGTGTGTCGCCTATAGTGCAGGAGAACATGGAGGAAATAAAGTGCTCCCGTAGGCTTGGTATATTTTGGCTTTTAGTTAATACTCAGGAAATAGCCTTTTCCATCTGCTTTATGTATGTAGCATGAGTCTGTTAAAGTAATTGCTGGGCTAAAGCCTTTTATGCATTTCTGGCCATAGCCGACCATTCTTCCTGGCCACTCTTCTTTCAAGGTGTGTGAAGTGATGACAGGTGAGCAAGCGCAGAGGGAGGCTGTGGTCCTAGCTCGTTCTGCTTGGCTCCACATGGAAGACAGCTCCACGGAGCCAGACCCTGCCTTAGTTTGAATTCACTACAGTTGGGAGGGCTTTTGTTTTTTTCTTAAGTCTTTGGCAGATAAACAGGCTTGCTGGATAAATTACAGTATACCCAAGTAAATCTGAATTTCAGAAAAACAGTGTATAATCTTTTAGAACAAGTATATCCCAAATATTGCATAAGACAAATTTATAGCCAAATAATTACCCATTGTTTATCTAAAATTAAAATTTAATTAGGTAGTCTGAGTTTTGTTCTTATGCTGTGTTTGATCAGTCACCAGATAAGGCCTTCATTTGTAAGTCACTTTAAAATACCACCGAGAAAGAAACCAGAGAACTGTGTTTGCTTGTGCTAACTTCTCTGAACCTGGCCAAAAATCTTGCCTATTTATTTGTCGGGAAAAAATAGCTTAGGACAGAACAGTAAACATGAGCTTTATGGGAACTTATTACTATATGAACTCTTCAGGAAGTTGAGGTTGAGTCCCTCAATATATTAATAACTGGAGCTTCAGACAATGCCCACTCTTATCAGAAAATAAAATGAAAGAGTTTAGGCTACATTTTTTTTCTAGTCACATCTCAATTCATTGAAGTTAAGGACATATTGAAACTCTCATTTGTCTTTATTGAACCTCATAAACTTGGACAAATTGTACAATCTCTAATGAAAAGGTCAACTGTCTGATTGTCCAAAGAGAAGTTTCTGGGCTCATTCTTGCCAGTGGCTATCACGGCCCATGAGAAGTCAGAATCCAGATAATCCCAAGACTTCTTTTTGTACTGACAATAAGACTGGAGTCCCTCATCTTAACTGTTACAGCACTCCTAAGCCAACACATCAAATTAGATCACAATTATAAGATGATTGTCCCTAATCTGAAAATCTCAATTGCCCTAAAATCTGAAAAGTTTTGTACTCTGAGGTGACACCACAAGAGGAAAATTCCATATCTGGCTTCATGTGATAGCAGCTCCCAGAACTTACGGAACTATTACATAAGATGAGGTTACCTTCAAGGAATAGGCTTACAAAACACAAACAGCTTTCATGTTTAGATTTGGGTCCCATCCCCAAGGTGTCCATTATGTAGATATTTCAAAATTTCCCATTCTATAATAACCCTCTAAGAATACAAAAAACAAACAAACAGAGAAACAAAAAGAGCAATCTACTTCACATCTCAAGCAGTTTGGACTTGAATTTATAATGATTTACCTAATGGCAGGTATACAACAATACTTTAATATATTACATTAGAAAACTGCCCCTGGTACTGTTTATACATTCACCTTTTATTGTGATCTCGAACTGAGCAAAGTTCAAGATGGTACTTGTGGGTTCATTTAATTCCTTCAGATGGGAAGAGTAAATGCATCCGAGTTGTCCGTCTTCAAATAGGAAATCAAAATGGCCCTTTAACCAACAGAAACCCATTTCTTCCTGGGCAATGGTCTTCCACCAGCCAGAACCACAGTGATAGGACAGACTGTGAGCCCGCAGGCTGAGCTGTCAGGGTACCCCTCCATTCTGGTGTTGTCCTCCCTTGGTTAAGTGTATGCAGGTGCTTGAACAAGAACAGCTAAGCAAGAATGCAGAGCTTAGACCAAATTGTCCTTAAACTTGGAGGAAACTATGACACTTGTGGCCAGGAGTACCAAATCCCTTTCCAAAAGAAATGTTTACTTAAGAGCTTAAAGTTCCTTCTGGAAAGGTCTTGACTATGTCTTCTTCTCTTCCTTGACATGCTCACATATGGTTCAGCAGTGTGGCTGTTTCCAGACAAGAGCCAAGCAGAGCACAATGAAGACATTCTATGGCAGGTCAGCCTGAAATCAAAGCTACATGTAAAGATGATGGTGATGGTGGTGATTAACAACAGCAACAACAATAATAATAATAAATAGTAATCGCCATCTGCACTGAGGACCTCCTGGGGCCTATTCCCTATGCTTTGTTTTTCCAGTTTTCTAGGCCTGGGATCCTGACTCTAAAGTTTTAAAAGTATAAACCTCAACGCAGACGTAAGCAGTATAATGTTGAGGCCAAAGCCAAGGCTGCTGGGCTGCCTGCTCCAGCCCTTGGCTCTGCGCTGTTGATGGCTGTTCTGAATCCCAAAGCTAACACATTTTGAATTAGGCAAATTGGAGAATGCAGCACAAAATATTACAGTCCTATGTAATGCCAAGATAAAGTACACAAATCTCATATGTTTAAAAAAGGCTAAGAATTGCAAAATGTTAAGCCTAACTGGCAGACTCAATAGTAAGTTTTTATATTGCCATAACATGGTATAACTTCAGCTATAATAACATCCAGTGTACACACAAGTAGATATCCTCAGAGACCTACACAGGCACATGCATATACACATACACACACATACACAGGCACATACACACATACACACACACACACACACACACACACACACATACACGCTGAGGCATCCATAAAGATGCACACAAGAATACCTATACATACATAAACTCCAAAACAAACACCCAGGCACCCATATAGACACAGAGACACACACAGTTATCCATACAAAGACATACAGACACACAGGCACCTATACAGACACATACGGAGACAACAGGCACCCATGCAGATATACACACAAGGAAACATCTACAGGAACACACATAGACCTGCAGACATACATAGAGACACACAGACCCAGGCACAGAGGCCATATATACTATCTGTGGTAGAATCCTAAGAAGTATTTTGCAAGAAGTGTCCATGGGCACTTCCAAGAAGTCCTGTTCATCTTTCTCCATCTGTACTGTTATTACAACTCAATAGCTCACAAACATTGTCATGAACACAACAGCACAGAAAACAAGACTATGCATTCGCCGTATTGTAGTATTAAACCAGTGGTGAGAAAATCACCTGGGAATCTACACCTTTAGCAATACATCAGTTGAGGTAACATACTCTAAAGTAACTCATAATCATGGCCTGCAGTGCTGGTACACTTTAGAAAGAACACTTGGAGAAATATCATAGACACTACTGAGAAAACAAATGAATAAATAAAAATCAATCTTAAAACCAAAACACAGACAGTGGCGAGAGTCTGTGAACCCCACATTGATCCCCTCCTTACCCTACCTTCACACGGGCTCCTAAGATCTCCAAATTCATCTTGAGTGGCATGAAGTTCTCTGGAAAGTGCTTCTCGCCTGAAGGGTAACCACCCTGCACATTTCATTATCTGACAATACTTTGCCATCTAGTCCAGCTGGCAGATAGGTCCTGTGGTTTGTCAAGTAGAATGGAATTTCCATGTGGATAAATACTGGAGAGCCTCAGGAATTAATGCTGCCCTTAAGGGGAACATAATAATGTCTAGTAAATATTTAATGAATATATACACATCCATGGATACACATAGGATACAAGGTGTACATGCACACCATGATACACATTCATGGGTACCCAGAGCAGAGATGCTGCAATTCATAAAGTTAATTCACATAGTTTATGCATAGAGCCTACAGGCATCCTTTTCAATTAGCTTAATCATCTCTAGATTTCTTCTAATACCTAATACATCATGAATTCTGAGTGAATGGTATATCCATATTGTTCAATATTGGCAGGAGAAGCAACCGTATGTGTGTAGTAAGGCATGGGTATTTTCAGTGCATGCTTGCCTGAGACCACAAACAGAACTTACTATGGATATAGAGGTCTGACTGGATGCTACTATCAGATCTCCTGGCCCTGTCATCCCAAAGATGTCACTCTTGAATACTTCTTCACAGATTGTTTGAAACAGTGTCTTTTCCCTAGAACCACAGTACAATAGCAATATTTCTTCATTTAAGGAGCTGACAATTTATCCCTAATCTCCACAGAATTAAGCCAATTTGTGAAAATCCTGTAGTATCTCAAACAGATAGGAGAGTGTGTGTGTTTGGCACAAAATTGTTTCGAAGGCATCGAAGTCTGCCCCTGTGAAACTGCTCATCCAGTTCTTTGTTGCAATACTCTGTCTTTCTTGGGATTAAAAAACTCTCGTGCATAGCTCTGGTAAGATGATGTAATTGCTCATTTGCACCATGTGGTCCTGTGCATAAGAGCACCCAGGATAAACTTCAAGGCTCTCCTGGACGAACAGTATGTTGCCGTCTCTTTGAAACTCTAATTTGTGTCCTTGGCAATGCTTCTCTCTCTAGCATGTTCTAGAAAACACAGTCTAAGTTTGTGGACCATTAAAGCAAGCGTTTAGCCTAATTCCTGGCTGTTGTTCTTGCCTCTAATGGTTCCTTCCTTTTCTTGCTTTCTATTTTGATTTGCCTTTCTATTTCTTTGAACTTCTCTCAGAATAAGAGTCTCAAATAATGCCAAAGTAAATAACGTTAAAGTCATTGGTTTGTTTGGCCCTTTGAAGGGTTGAGTGAAAGTGTGAACCTTGTTTTAGTAGGTAAGACAGATGTGCTTTAGTTGTTTACATGCTGTACAGTTTTTCCAGGCTATATGACATTTGTAAACTAGCCAGTGGTTATTTCTTGGGTACAGGTAGCCCAAACTTATCTGGTATGACATCAAAGCTCAATGTTGTGAGGTTCCACCTGAGACTCTTCTGGGATGGGTGCTGGGGCCAAGTGAGGCTTAGGTCACAATTTCATGTCTTCATCTCAGAGGCCACATGTCAGTTTTCAATCAGATGCCCTCTGCTTGCCTGAATAGTGTCATTAATTGGTTCAGTAACCCTGATCAGTTTGATGGTTTGCTGACTAGGACAGGGTAGGTCACCTGGATGTCAGATCTGTGCTGATGTCCGAAACCTGTTGGTGAATAGCTATGTGACCTTGTCCTTTAATTTTTCTGTGACCCAGTTTCCTCATCAGTAAAAGAAGATTCATGACAAGAAGTTGTGGGGATCTGGTGAAGCAATGTAGGTAAAATATGAACTTAATGCTGGAAAATAGCCAGTAGTCACCAAAAGTATTTTGCTGAGACCTTGGTGTCCTTTGCAGCTTATCGGAGCCTTTACTGGATGGCGTCCATTGAACCAGCTCCCCATTTGCTAGCTGACCTTGCGCTTTCTGTGGTATAAAGAGGCTATTATTCTTAGACTTGCAATCCCTCAGCTATACTCTCTTAAATTCTTTTTTAGGCATGTCTAATTTCTAGTGTATGCCTTCCTGTTTTCTTCACTTGGCCCGTCTTTTCATTTTTGAAAAATGGCAGGAGAAAACCCTATTTTATTTTGCCAGTTGACCATGAAAAGTTGTGTGTGTGCTTTTGTTGTCTGCCTTAAAGCGCTAGGTCTTTTAGCTCCTTGGCATGCATTTATCCTGGACTTTTACAAGCTATTCTAAAATAGTCACTGGGCTGTCCTAGCTTTTAAGCTCTTCCTTTCAATCTCCCCTCTAACAAATGTCCCTGCTTGGCCATTAGGCTCTTTGCATGAATAGGAACATGGGGGATTTTTTTTTTTGGTTTTCCTTTTCCCTCTGAAGAGTAAAAATTGCCCTGACTCATGGGGCCTTCACTCCCCTCACCCCCAATTCCTTCCTGCAGAAATGCCAGTCAGGACTCAGGCCAGACTGCCCACATTTCCTTCCTTCTGGACTATTCTAAAAAGCGGCTTTTTTTCAAAAACTTGACCTCAACCTGTCTTGTAAGCCTTTTGCTAACCTGGTTGGGTCCCCCCATTACTTCTTCCCCCAACAACCCCTTGATGGGCCTCAATGGGGTGTCAAATTCTCCAAGTGAAATGATTTATTTGGTGCATAAAATAGTGCTTAATGAAAGAAGTTTGCACACCGGTGAAGACCAATGAATGCTGCTTTGGAGTTGAGTGATTATGGATAATGTGTGTGTATTAAACAAGGTGCTACCCACCATGGTATTATTGGTATAGGGCTTCCCTCAGGCGGTGATGTATTAGTTTGGATAAATGGGGGTGTTTATTATAATTATTATTCCACCTCAGTGGCTACTGAGAGCAATCTTTAAATTGTTCAATAGGATAATAGAGAAAGTACATTTCAAGAGAGGCATGAGAATGGAAAAAATAAGACTGCAGAGGACAAGAGGTCAAGCATAAGATGGCACCAGGAAAAGAATGTAATTAGTAATTACCGCGGATGAGGACGTGGAGGTCTGGACAGTCTCTAAGCAACTGTGCCAGTGAATGAACGGGGGATTTGAGGGAAGAAGTGGGGTGATGGCCATGACCTGAGAAGAAAGCAGAGATGGTGGCCATGGTCACCTGAACTTGAGGTCACATGACCACATGTGATCTCATAGACTGTCTTTGTGGAGGGGAAGTCATCTGAACCCTCTGTGGAACTTGGAGTAGGGATAACTGTGGGTCTTAGACAAATGGTCTCAGCATTAGAGGAAGACCTAGAGGAATGTTAGGACACCTTAGGATCAAGAGGGACTAGGACAGCAATGGCTGGAACCACAGAGAGAAGGGTGGTTAACTGCCCAGCTCTGGCCTGTCCTAGACACCATGGACAGTTCCCAGTGCAGCATTCCAACCTGTGTCCTCCTCTTCCTGGATGGAGAACAACCAAGATCCATCTGCCTCCTAGAATAATAGGCCAATTATATGAGAATAAGTGCATGGTCATGTAACTGCATGACTACCACATCGTTCGTATGAGAGACCTCAGACTCCAAAGTAACAAGGAAAGTATCTACGACAAAACAAAAGATGAAAAATTGAGACTTGATTCATGGCCTCTGGACCCCTGGTCTCTATGGGAAGAATAATAAGATAAAACGAAAGCTCAGCTGTGAAGATCAAAGGTTTAAAACATTGTCTATAAGGATAAATATCCATTCAAGGGCTGTGCCTACAGAAAACTATGCTCAAATTTAGCCCTCAAGTCCTATTTGTAATTGTAGGGTGACATCTACTGAAGTCCCCAGGGAGTTGCCTGTGTGAGCTCTGTTGTATGGGGAGTATTGATATGAGGGCCTCATGTTTTCCAGAGAAGCTTAAGGGCTAGCTGTGGATGCTTGTGCAGAAAAAGGGTGCTTCTGTACAGTTTTAGGCCAGTGGGACTCTGGCTCCTAAAACCTCCAAGATGGGAGTGAGCTGTAGTTCTCTCATGGAAGACAGAATTCTGGTACACTTAAGTGATATTGCTGAGGAGGGACACATCTCTCTATATGTAACAGGTGACCCCAAGCACATCAGAGAGGGAGGGAGAATCTGAACAAAGAAAGAAGGGCACCCTGAGAGTGGTCAAAAGGAGAGAACAGATCACAATTCCACAGAAGACTAAACATCTTAACAGACAGGCCATAAGTTCTGGACAACTGGGAAAAGGAATGTGCTGCTTTCTCCAAGATCTCTATTGCACCAGCTTGAGCAAGCAGACTTCTGCAGCTGCCTGCTCCATCTACAGCCGCAACTGCAACATGTACCTAATCAGATGCCTCCTGTATGGTGCACAAGTATGTACATAAATATTCGTGTGCAATGTGTAATGTCCAAGTTGGCAATGGGCTTCACATGTTCACATATATATTTGCATAACAATTGCCCAATAGTGAGTGAACTTCTCGGAGTATGTCCCTGTCATCCAGGGAGGCACAGTTGTGTGTCTGTCTATGTGTAACATTAAACGTTTATGTAATGTTTCATGTGGTTATGTGATGTTTTTACTGATGTCACACTGCACATTTCAGTGTCTGATATTTGCTATTCATAGGTGGTGCAAAGGCTTATCACATACAATAATGCCTAATGGAAACAGACATTATGTAAATAATGTATCTGGGACTGACTAACCTTAACTCTAGTGCACACAGCACAGATTTGAATCTGTTGGTCTAGAAGGCTGAAAACATATTGTGGGGTCCTCCTCCAGTGTCTTCTTATAACTCACCAGTGCATGGAGGAACATTCATGGCTAAGGATGTGGGGGTGAGCTTTTCTTTCTCTTCAACAAGTTCCTTGGTCCCCCAACTCCGTGAACCACAGTGTGTGCTATCGCTCCTCCTCCTCCTCCTCCTCCTTCTTCTTCTATTGTTCCAACCTCTACTTTGACCGTGAGTCACATCCTACATTATAGTTCTGAATGGTGAAAAGCTAACCCTACCTCACCTGTATCACTATCCAATATGAAGGTTTGCATATTGGCTTCCTGCCACAAGGCCAGGGGTAGCAGGAGGGAAGTCAGTATCTCTGAGGCTCCTAGGATAAGCTTCTGCCTAGACCGCACACTTGTCTCAGCACTTCCTGGGGTTCCAGCCAGACTGGTGATGTAGAAACGAGAGCCTGGATTTAGCAGTCTCGGGAATTAAGCCAAGCCACAGGCAAGATGTGTTTATTGGTTGATTATGAATTGCATTTGATACATTTATACATTTTGTATTGTGTGAGCTTCAGTAGTGCATGTTTGCTATTTCGCTTGGCAGTTCCCCAGATTCCTGCCCGGTGTCTGGGAAACAGTGCAAACTGAAGATGCCTACTGTGGTGGAGCTAGAACTGAGTGCAGACAGACAGAAATGAGGCCCAGCACACTGAGGAGACTTCTCCGTGTCTCATTGTCTTGTCTGAAATGGTTGTCAGTGACATAATACCCCTCCCAGGATTGCCTGAGCAATAAAAACTGATACTTTATATAAAATAATTAAACCAGTAGCATTATTATTGAGGTGCTCTTCCTAACTCCACAAGGATGGATCATATTTTTGTGTGTGATAGGTGAGGAGGGTTTTTTCTCAAGAAATGTCCACCGGCCTTACACTGAAGCAATGGTTCTCGGGGTCAAACTCCATTCTTTTACTTTCCTGTCTGTGTGTTGTATTGACTTTGCAGTTTGATATTCAATACTAGTTGAAGCTAGCTCCCTTGCTCTTTCTCCCTACCACCAAATATCCACCACCCATCCATCTATCCTTACAGATATCTGTCCACCTGTGTGTGTGCATGTGTGTATGTGTGTTTGTATGTGTGTGTGTATCCATCATCTTTTATGAATCTATCATCTGTCATTACCTCCCTATCCATCCATCTATATACCTATCTAAATGCAGTTCCATTTTAATTTGACAATGACTTTATGACTATTCATAGTATTAAGTATTTATTTGCTGACCTGATTCTACATGGTTGTTACTTCATTTTTTCTTAAAACAGAAAGGTGCGTTTTCCTTTGACTCACACCCTTTAAGAGTATCAGTGAACTCTATTGTCCATCATAAATTAGCTTAGAAGAGATAATGATTCACTTTGATACACGAATCTCCTTCAGAGGATGGAACTCTATCAGCTAGCTGAACAGGGCTTTTCAGACTTGGAAAGAGACCCAGTGGCAAGTCCTGTGTGTAACCCAAACATGATGTCAGCCACAGCTTTGATTTCTGAGTTCTTTGAGTGTGATCTGAGTGGCCCAGGCTGGACTGCCACCCATGAGTTTGGCAGGCAGGCAAGCTCATACTCCACCACTCCTGTCAGCTCCTGTGCAGGAACATTTTGAAGGACTTTGGCAAGGGTCCAGAATGACCTCACCACTGCTGCTAACCGATGCAGTGAGATGGGTGAGATCCGGAGGCTGGGGTTGCATGGGCTGGAATGAGGTAGGTACAGGAATCTCATCGAGATGCTCCCGCTGACAACTGTGAGCTCACTTTAGCCCAAGTAGCTTTTTGGCAAGCATGTGTGGATATGGCCCACAGGCCTTGGAAATCAGCTGAACTCTTGCAGTGCCAATCTCTTAGTGACTAAAAAACCATCCCCTACTCTTGAAGGAGCCCCTGTTAGTGAAGAGCCAGGGTGTTCTGAGACCAGGCACACTTCATTCAGCAAAGCTTCAGCCATGAGCTCATAACGTCAGTAGAAACTATAAAGGGTGCATTCATATGCACTGTTGTTTGCCCAGGCTCTGTCCAGCTGAGGGTGTTTGGTCCTCTTTGGGATAAATCTCAATGTATCACTTTTGTTTTGAGGATTCCTATTATAGGCTCTGTTTGTAGGTCTGTGTATCCTCTGAGTGTGAACATCATTCTCCCTATTCCTGTCTGTCCCTCCATGATGAGGCCTCCAGATTCTTTATCTCTGGGTTAAAAGGGTGTTGTTCTTCAGTACTTTTATAAGGAACATCTCCATGAAACTTGTCACAGCCACAGGTCACTTAAATTACAGCTCATTTGTTATTTTATTTAAATTATCTATCATCTTTTTTAGATGCTTTATGTCACTATCGCAAATAGAAAACCCAGTAACGCCATTTTCTGTGGTGATCTGGCTGTCCAAGACACCAGGTATACTGACTAGTTTTATGTCAACTTGGCACAAGCTAGAGTCATCAGAGAGGAGGGAGCTTCAACTGAAAAAGTTCCTCTATGAGATCTGGATGCAGAGAAGCCTGTAGGATATTTTCTTAATTAGTGATTAATATGGAAGAACTCAGACCATTTTGTGTGGGACCATGCCTGGGCAGGTGGTTCTGGGGTCTATGGGACTGGGAGGAAAGGATGGAGTAGGGTTGTGATTGGGATGTAAAAATAATTATCAATCAATTAATTAATTAATGAATGAAAAATGACAGAAAGTAGGCTGCACAAGCCATAGGGAACAATCCAGTGAGAAGCACCTCTCCATGGCCTCTGTATCAGTTCCTGCCTCCAAGTTCCTTTCCTGTGTGAGTTCTTGTCCTGACTTCCTATGATGATGAACACTGATAAGGAAGTGTAAGCCAAAAACACCCTTTCCTCCCCAATTTTCTTTGATCAAGGTGTTTCATCACAGCAAGTTACCCTAACTAGAACACCAGGTGCTCCCAAACTGTGTTGATTTGACCTGAAAAAAAAAAAAACAATTTAAATCTCTAACTTCTGTTCACCCATTGCACAAGGCCTGTGGATGTTTTGACAGCTTCTTGGTTACATTATCTTAGTACTCACACAGGGCAGGAACTTGAAGGCAGGTTCTGACACATAAGCCATGGAGGGGTACTTCTTACTGGATTGTTCCCTATGGCCTGTGCAGCTGGCTTTCTTTCTCTTGGTAGATTCTCTAAATGTCCAGTGACACTGCATTAATGACATAAGTCACTATTCTTGATGTTCATTCTTTTCTACTGTAGCAAATCTGGGGTCAGAATGAGTATTTCCCATGAACCTTGGGGTCGTCTGCCAGCCTTTATCTTTTATGATACATAAGAAGATAGAGGAATGAGTTCCAGTGTACTCCAGAGCACAGGAGTGACCAGGGCTGATAGTAATTATTACATATTTTATAAAGAGCTAGAGGAGAGAAGTTTGGAGGTTCACAATACAGACAAACTAAATATTTAAGATGATGGCAACATCAATAATCCTAATTTGCTTGCCACACATGGTGTATGTATACCAAGTGGTCACATTATCCCACACATATGAAAGTGGAGAATGTATGATGTATGTAACTTCAAACCTGGTGAAACAAGGTAGCTCCTGTGGTCTCTCTGCAGAGCCCCTCCCTCCTTCATACTCAATGACTTTTCATCATTCAGCCTTGGAGGAATATCTGCAACCAAGACAAGACACTTTCTTTTCTTGCCAAGTCCCCCATATGTCTCAGGAGTATCCTCTGGGTTCATAGCTCTATCATGATAGTTGTGGGATTTATGCTAAATGTTTGAGTAAGGGTTGGCCTTACCCGGCAACATGCCATCTTCTCAGATCACTCCTCAGTTTCCAAAGGACATTCAAAGGACATTGGGTCTCAGTCTGTGCACATACCAAAATCCATAATGCTCAAGGCCCTTTTATGAAACAGACATTTTCTTAGGACCAATACAAATGTCCCTGCATATTTTAAACCATCTAATACTGCATAATAAAATGGAAAAAACAAGGCAAGTACTTGTCACACTGTGCTGTTCCTGGACTAATGACAAGACAAAGGTCTACAAATATCCAACATGGACACCTGAAAATATTTTTAATTTTT
Source organism: Lophiomys imhausi (assembly GCA_907164525.1). Taxonomy (NCBI): domain Eukaryota; kingdom Metazoa; phylum Chordata; class Mammalia; order Rodentia; family Muridae; genus Lophiomys; species Lophiomys imhausi. Next base: position 5,120,608 of record CAJQZJ010032004.1, on the reverse strand, counting down.
GGTGAAGGACAAGTGTAAGTAGCAGACAGAGCAAGCTAAAATAATCCAAGCATCATTCCACTGGAAGGTTGTGACTTCTTGGTACCCTGTTCCCTTAGCTGAGTTGATCCTCATAGGTGAGCATTTCCCAGGGCTGATGGAGAATTGCAGTAGTGCCTATTCAGACACTGTAACAGTGCCTGGTATAAAACCACCAGCAAAGAAGCATCAGACACATTAATCCTCTCAAATGGTATCTTCTTGTCCACAATTCTGCATAAAAGCTATGCCAGAAAAATGAAAGAATTAAAACTGTATTCTTAGGAAACGTAGACTACTTAATTTCTGATTAAAATGTTAGTCTATCCTTGTAGCTGATGTCACTTTCAGTGATGGAAATGGAAGTTGTCTTTTCTAAAGTCTACAGAGTTCTAACTTCCTACCAAAGTGCGTCATGATCAGCAATACTGACTTTAATGTCATAGTGTTGGCAGGGTATGTAGCGTGCTGGTGAAGTAATTGCCTAGGTTGCCCAAAGCCTGAAGCTTGACCTGGACTTAATAAGCACACACACACACACACACACACACACACACACACACACACATACATACACACACACAAACATACACACACATACGCACACACATACACACACATACACATACACACACATACACACACATACATACACACACAAACATATACACACACACAAACACACACACACAAACACACACACACATACACACACACATACACACACATACATACACACACATACATACACACACAAACATATACACACACACAAACATATACACACACACAAACACACACACATACACACACATACACACACATACACACACATACACACATACACACACACACACACACCACCACCACCACCACCATACCACATTGCAGTACGTGTCCTCACAAATGTTTGCATTACATGAACAAAGTTGCTTTCATCTAAGACTTATGGAAATGACAATATCACAGTCAATAAAGGAAAAGCAATTTTTCTACAGCTGATGTCACCTGAAACCTTTTCTTTACTCTGTGTGCTCTCAAAAGAACTCCATGAGGCTAATGAGAAAAGGAAAATAAAGCAGGCAGTCTGTCCTGTTTTCCTGTAAAGACTGAGTCATGAGGTAAAACTTTTCTTTCATAAATTAGAAGTCATAACAACATGCATATTATAAGAAAAGTCAGAAACTCCGAATGGCCATTTAAATTGATGACCATCTTCTCATCAAACTTTAAAAGCGGGTCAAGTAGTCATGTTTCAGGTGATGATGTTTCTGTTAACCACATATGTGATGGAGGACATATGGGTTTTTTTCCAATCCAGGAGGGAAGAAAATATTTTTTAATTAATTAATTTATTTATTTATTTATTTATTACTTCAGGTTACATCTCCATCGTAGTGTCCTCTTTCCCCCCCTCCCAGGGTTCTTAATGGAGCCAAAACCCTCTGCTCTCTAATGTCAGAATGTCACAGAACAGCACATGCTCATGTGTGTAGTGAAGCTGATACAATAAAAATGACCACACTGTCTGCCATGTCAAAGTGTAGCACTTGTATTTATGCATAATGAATTGTACTAACATTGATAAATGATTCTCACTATGATATTATTTAGGATGCTGTATTTTCTATCATTTTGGAATATATTCATCTTACTCAAGGGGGGAAAGAAACTACTGCAGAATGATGGAATGTAATGCTAACAGCAGCCTCAGATAATCCTCTCTTCATCAAGTTCTCTTAGCCCTGTGTTAATCTCCTATTGTTATGTTTATTGTGACCTTAGAAGCAATAGACTACAATCCGCTGGTAATATACAAGTCTACACTCTTCCTGCATGCGTGCCATATATCCTGGTATGTAATAGTCCATACTCTTTAGGTGTGTATAAATACATCCTGTGGTGCTCATGAAGCAACATCACCTAAGGGGATATTTTTCAGAACATGCCTGTCATTGATCAGTGCATGGTGGTGATTCCAGTCACCAGGCACATTTGGCCTGTGTTTTTTGGCAGTAAATAAGAAAGGAAGAGGGAGGGAACAAAGACAAGGAAGATGGTTTCCACAATGCAGTGTTCCCCCCTCATGACACACCCCTCCTCACGTGTGGCTAATCCCCCATTTCAGCACAGCATGCTTTCAGATTTCTGGCTATGCGGAATTTACTTTTAAGCATGTGCTCTTTACCAGGAGGACAGAGAAAGTCAAGCAGAGGGTCAGATGCAGCCTTTAAACTCGACTTTTTCTAGCTTATGCACAGAACTAATTTAGCAGTTGCCCTAATCTCACTCACATAACTCTTCAGCTTCATCTTTCAATGTCTTTAACTCTGGGGACACTTGGGCGCCCAGTTATTAATAGGAAGGTAGAAGAGTGTCAACACACATCAGGCCCTTTGCAGTCTCTGCTCCTGATTGGAGGCTGTCTGTGTAGTGCTCTGCAAAAACAGACTGCAGATGCTTCACTCAAGAGCACCCTGGACATGCCTCAGCCCTGCTGGCAGCTAGCAAACTGTGGGACAAGTTGTGGCTATGAGATTGTCTTCTACTTAAAAAGCACTATATTGACTCCAGAAATAAAATATGAACTAGGCAAATATCAGAAAGTCCACAGATATCCCAACTCATTGTGTCATTGTGGGAATAAAAGACGTGATTTGAAGAATTTCAGCATAGTAATAGCAAAAAACAAAGCAAAACAGAACAACAATCCTCCCCCAAAAACCCCTAAACACCACAAACCCATATTTTCCATTTTCTACAAGTTGCTCTATCTTTAAACAGAAAATATCCCTCTAAGATAAAGATTAAGTGCATGTATATAACAATATCGCCTTGGTTCTATGTTTAGTTACTATTACCAAATGCCATTGACTAAAAAATTTTATATATAGTATAAATTATCTATAAAATTTTATATATGATATAAAACTTTATAGAATGAATCATTATTTAGAATCAATAATGTTCTTCCTAGGCAGCCTACACACTGGGAGAAAATCTTCACCAACCCCACATCTGACAGAGGGCTAATATCCAAAATCTACAAAGAACTCAAGAAATTAAATGCCAAGAAACCAAATAATCCAATCAAAAAATGGGGGACAGAGCTAAATAGAGAAGTCACAAAGGAGGAATCCCTAATGGCTGAGAGACACTTGAAGAAATGCTCAACATCCTTAATCATCAGAGAAATGCAACTCAAGAAGACTCTGAGATTCCATCTCACACCTGTCAGAATGGCTAAGATCAAAAGCTCAAATGACAGCACATGCTGGCGAGGGTGTGGAGAAAGGGGAACCCTACTCCATTGCTGGTGGGAGTGCAGGCTTGTGCAACCACTGTGGAGGTCAGTCTGGTGATATCTTAAAAAACTTGGAATAGCTCTGCGTCAGGACCCAGCCATACTACTTCTGGGTACACACCCAAATGCCTCTTCATGGAATCATAAGGAAGTTTCCTCATCTATGTTTATAGCAGCCTTATTTGTAATAGCTAGAAACTGGAAACAACCCAGATGTCCCTCAACCGAAGAATGGGTTAAAAAACTGTGGTACCTCTACACAATGGAATATTATTCAGCTATTAGGAACAATGAAATTATGCAATTTGCAGCCAAATGGATGGAACTAGAAAAGCTCATCCTGAGTGAGCTAACCCAGACTCAGAAGGATGCATATGACCTCTATTCACTTATAGTAGGATTTTAGCTATATAGTAGAAGGTATCGATACTACAACTAACACACCAAAGGGAACTTGGACATAGACTTTTTTATTTTTTATTTTTATTTATTATATTTTTTAAATATTTTTTCTATTTTTTAGTCTTTTTTATCTATTTGTCTGCTTATTTGTTTGTTTTTTAGTTCTCTCTCCTGGGCAATGAGACACTTTTCACTGATGGTACTGCCTCGTAGACCCCCAATGAATGAGGAGGCTCTTGGCCCTCATACGACCTCTCAACTGAGATGAGGGACTGTTATATAAGGACACCCCACCCCAGAGAAATGGGATGGAAGTGTTAGGAGGTAAAGAAAAAAAATGAAATGGAATGTTTCGGTCTCTTACTACTAATTGTCATAAACTGTTTAGGATAATTAAGAAATGCAAACTAATAGTTATGCAAGCCGGTCATTTTGTTAGGTACTATGATAGTCTATTATAGTTATTTTCTAAGCTAATCAGAAATAAAGCTGCTAAGAGACAAGCAACATCTGCTTACCCTAATATAAGAGATAGATAGGGCCTCTTCAAAAACCTCAAGAGATCTGCAGAATATGGCATTCAAAGATGTTTTTGTAACTTTAGATTTTTTTATATCAAGACATATCAACTCCTGACAGCACCCCCTATTCTACCTCAAGTAGAAGATGAGCATCGAAGAATCTCCAGTGGGAGATGATTGAATTAGTGGCAAGCCTATCTCTTGGTAGGAAAAGCCCCTTGCTCCAACTGTAGACAGAATGCTGTCCAAAAAGGACAAAATCTGGAAGCAGGTAAGTCGACAGCCTAGCTCTGCCAAGACAGGGTAGGCAAGTCCTTCATAACCCCTGCTCTAAAATCAATGTCTGTTCAAGAAACGGGGCCAAACGACTGAAGATCGATGCTGTAATGTATGGAGAGAAAATGGGAACTGTCCAGGCAGCCACTGGTATGTCATTTTTTAGTTTTGGAAGCTGAAGGCCCTGTACTTCCTATAAAATCAGATCTATTTATCCCTCTCAGGTCTCTGAGGTGGTTGAAGAACAGATAGCTAGAGCCTCATAATTAAATTTTGAGTGGTTTAGGAGTCGTCAAGAGAGTGTTAGAGACCTAAGAAGATGCTTTTAAAATTGTGTTGCAAGTTAGTATGAATGTTGAGTTAGATATAGAACTTTAAACTCATAGAGATGGTTAGATAGTAGAATGTTAAAGTCAGGTGCCAAATACATATGGACTGGACATTGGGAATGTACGCTAAGCCATATAACCCTCATAACTGTGGCCTAATTACCTCTGTTGTTTTGTATTGTATTTATTAATATAAGAGAAAAAGCCATTTGTTGGACTGAAAGGGGAAAATGTAGGGGGAAATAAGTTATACCTTAAACTTAAAAAAAAGGGAAGAGGATGGGGGGGTTTAGGGTGGGGGGGTTGAGGGTGGGAGGGTGGGACTGGAGGGGGAATCGGGAGGGGACTGCAATTGAGATGTAACTTGAAGAAATAAAAAATAAAGGAAAAAAGTAATGTTCTGCCTACAGTTCTACAGGCTAAGTCTGAGGTCAAAGACTGTATCTACAGGGGTATAGAAGACTCCTCAGTGATTTCTAAACATCACATGATGAGAAGGACATGCATGAGATAGTCAACTTCATAACAGACTCAACCTCATAATGACCAACTATTCTCATAATAATTCATCAACCTGTCAATTCGGTGGATTGAACACATCATCAGGCCAGAGTTCCCACAACTTAAGACAATGGCTTCTCAAAGGCTCTACCTCTCAATGCCTCAGATTTACGAATTTAGGGATTATGTTTCCAACAAGTGATTTATGGAAGGCAAACATTGTATTATAATAATGTAATTTTCTATATGTGTAACAACTTCATTTTTATTGTTATAGTTAATTTTATTTTCTTTGATTCCCCATCCTGGAGACTGGAAAGCCAGTTCTGGGTCAGTCTCTATTATGACAGCATCTGAGGTCATTTTGAACTTGGTTCAATTTTTGCTTTCAGGCATTTTAAACTTTCACCATTTTCCTTCACTCAATCAGTCCCCCCCCCACTTTTTTTTCTCAGAACTCTAAAATCCATTTTATTTATCATAGACACTGGCGAGCTGTGAGATAGCTACCCTTCACTTTCTATACTGGCTCGTATTCATGTTCAGCCTCCACCATCCAGGTCACTGAAGTATGGCTGGCCTGAATCCCCTGTCTGGCTGACTTCCATCCTGCCTTCTGGTTGGCTGCACTTCTCAGTTTTCTTTATGGTTAATATTTTTTCACTTCCCACATACTTGATGCTTCCTTTCTTTGCTTTCTAAACATTCCACTTTATTCATTTTATTCAGAACCTCCCACTGTTGTAGTGAGCAGGAGGGAGGACAGATTAAGGGAAGGAGGAGAGAGAGAGAGAGAGAGAGAGAGAGAGAGAGAGAGAGAGAGAGAGACAGAGGAAGAATCACAGAAAAGGAAAGTTGTATCTGGTCACAGGTGCCCATCACAGCTTAGCTCCTCCCCTCCTACAGGAAAAAAATATGTCTTGGCAATTTAATGATAAAGGAATGACTTAGATCAATGATTTAGAATTCTAAGGTAGGGAGCACTTAGGAAGCTCCAAGTGAACGTGTGAGGAGTGGATGATGTCTGAGTGAATGTATATTATTAACATGGAGACAGCCTTGTCAAGAACACCAATGTCCAAGACCCATGGGAATTGGCAAAGCCTTCTTCCAGGTAATACTCAGAGGCATGGCAAAGCCTTCCTCTGGTCCATCCCCACTGTTTATCTACTATTGACCATTGTGTGCAAAAACTGGCAACTGCAGCTTCCTCCTCCTGAGTGACTGAAACCAGAGACTGCTCCTCTACTGAGACTAGCTATCCCTCCTTCTCCTGCATATAACAAACATGCTGAGGTTCTAGGCTTCTAGGCTTCTAGGCTCTTGTCCAGTAGTGCTGCTCCATCAGAGTTAAAGTGGCCTGCCTCATCTCAGAGTTTCTGCACATGTGTCTGCATGTCTGTCTGTCCTTTCTCCATTCCCTCATCACCCAGTCAGGTTTTCAGGACTGAACTATGTAAGTTCCATTGCTAAGATTCTTTTTTGCTTTTGTTTTTGTAGTTTTGTTTGTTTGTCTTTAATACAAGTGTACTAAGAAAAGTTAAAATTAGTTTTTAGCTGAAACAACCAGCAAATTCTTCCAGAAATGTTGACCTTCCTCAGCATTTAAGATGGCTGGTACATTCTTACAAGCCAATTTTGAGCTCATGTTTTTTTTTTTTTTGTTGTTGTTGTTGTTTTGTTTTGTTTTGTTTTCAAATATATTACAGAGGCACTGTAACCAAAATTCTTTGCACTGACAGGTAAAATTCTTATCAGCTCAGGGAGAGCCTAGTCGGAAAATGATCTCAGAGAAGATGGACCAGTGGGTGGTCAAGAAGAGTCTTTGTCAGTAACCTTAACATAAGAGCAACTGAGGTAGATGGCCTTAAATATGACTTCCAAAAGCTTGACTTATCCTCATAGCCATATGTTACCTGCTCAGAGCCAGACTTGACTGTGTTTTTTCTTAAATTCCACCCTGTACCTTGCTTAGATACATACAATAGAACAGAGTTCTCTGTTGTTTAAAAAAACAGCTTGATTCTCTGGAGCCATGAGCTAACATTTAAGTAGAATGTTTATCCCATTCCAGTTCCACTGGAGACAAACAGTGTATCCTCCCCCAACCAAGATAGGCACTATGTGGGGAAGTAGACATGTCTCCCACAAGTCAACTTCAACCAATCTCCCAATTCGGTGGACCCTCATTAATCTCCTCTACTAACATCTTGTCATAAAGAGATATGACACTGTCCAAATAGTAGACCACATATCAATAAATAGACATTATTTTCAACCTCATACCTGGCACCATCATCTAGCCAAGAAACTACGGATAGACAGGTCATAGGTTGTAGGGGAGATGCTACTACCATTCCTCTGCCAAATGGACATAGTATTATTAAACCAACTCCTAATGACTTGGCATATGCTCACAGATCAATGTATCTCTCATCTGTTAGCTGAGAAGCTTCTATTTCTGCAGGCAGTGATTAAGACAGAGAGCCACACCTGACTAAGGTGCAGCAAGTAAGAAATTGTAGAAAGCTCAACACCAATGACAGTGAATGACTACAAAGATACAGTGTCTTTTGGACACAGACAGGCAGCTGCACATATAAAGCCATAGTAGTTGCAACAGAATGCACAAGACCCATGCAAGTCCACCCCAGATGAAATTCCAGCTTGGAGAGAGGAGCTGGCACAAAATTCCACCACTCACCATGGATCTATTGCCAATTGTTAGCTGCGTTGAGTAGGAGAGACAGTTTTCTCTAAGAGAATAGTGCCTAATAAGCTGGCCATGCTATACTGGAAGATTATATGAAAGACTATTTTGGAAATACAAATTGGTCTTAATGGATTTTGAAAGAAGAAGAAAGAGGAGGAGAAAGAGGAGGAGGTTGAGGTGGTGGAGGAGGAGGAGGAGGAGGAGAAGAAGGAGAGGAAGAAGAAGAAGAAGAAGAAGAAGAAGAAGAAGAAGAAGAAGAAGAAGAAGAAGAAGAAAATTTGAATAGGTAGGAAGTGGGAATGGATCTGAGAGGAGTTGGGAGAAGGGCTGAATATGATCAAAACAAATAATATAACACTCTGAACTTGTATATAAGCATATATAAATCTGAGAGAAGTTCACTTTGCCTTGAAGACATCACACCCTGCCATATTGTTCTCTCTTTTCACACCTTCTCACTTTGCTTGTAAGGTTTAGGGCAATCACTAGACCACATTGCATTTTGTATTAAAATGCTCAGTAACTCAAAATTTTCAAGAGAAATAAAATATAACTTCAATCATTTAATCCCCGTTGTAGGAAATTTGAACTTCTGGTGATTTTTCTTCATCTAAAATTTAGATTTGCTTCCTTTACACTTTCCTTTTAAGAGTTGCAAACAGTACATCTGTCTTCATGGTGGGCGTTTTCCCTCATGCCCAGATCATGAGACAGATGAGACATTTGAGGCTGTTGCTACTCTTCATCTCCCAGACAGAAGCTGTCATAATACACAATTGTGGTTACAACTGAAACAAGTAAGGGTAGTTTTCCCCACGAACCATAAGATATTTGTAGATCTGAATTGTATATGAAGACATAGAAGGAAAGATTTGGAGGTAGCATGCTGGTGTGAGCATCCAGGGAAGGGGAAGGCACTGATAGTATCTTACAAAAGCATACTGGGGTACATATGAAAATCCTTGGGAAGTGATATGGTACCAACATACTCCATGAAAATCAGAATTCTTGTCTGCCCTTGCATTTCCTTCATATTGTCTTTGTAGGGCTATGAATAATGATGCACACACACACTCCAATTTAAGGGCAAGCAAGAAAATCCTCCAAGGAGGTCACACTAACAGCTGGCAAAGGAGGGGACTGCTTGTGCAAGCATCCCGGAAGAAGCTGTAGCTCAGCCTTTGCCACACCACACAGAAGACCACATCCTGAGGTCAGGTCTGTTGGGATTTCAGAAGCTCCACAAGCACAGCCTCACACAGCTAGGGCTACCGACACTGAAATCCAGCCAAGACACAACCTCTAGGTGAACTGGGCGCAAAGCTGGGCACCTCTGCCAGCACTGTCCTTTCTCTTTTTAGAGATAAGACACATCTAGGGTATCCGTCATCTGAAAACTGGACACCCCAAAGGCTCTAAAAACTAAAGACTTTTGAGTGCTGACATCATACCTAATCAAGTAGAAAACTGCACACCTGTCCTTGTGTGGCAGATTCCAGCCAAAACACAGAGGCACTAGCAACCAGAGATTACCTTCGCAAAGCCTGTATATGTAAGTATAGTGTAACTGAAAGGCTATTTAGGAGTATCCTATTGCCTTATTTATAGGACGCTACTCCTTAATTAAAAGCAAAACAGAATCAAACCATTGAGATCAGAAACAATTGTGGTCCTAAGCTCCAGGGAGGTGACACAATGCATGTTGCTGGTCACAACTTTCCTTCCTAATGGCAGTGCAGCCAAGGCAAGGGCTGTGGTCTAGACCTCATCCAGACCAGAGTGTTCAGACCACAATCCTTCCTTGCTTTCCAGGGAATGAAAACAGTTTTTTGCATTGTGGTCCAATCTTACTTCCTACAGCCCTGTCATTTATTTTGTATGAACACCATCCTCTCTCCTTTCTGTCTGAATCCACCAGGGAGGCAAGGACAGGATGAGCACAGAGCACAGGAAGTCTGGGTTATTTTCTGGGGGCTGCAGTTTGGCAGTTTAAGGACTGTCATATGTTGCTTGATCAGCAGTTCAAAGATCTCCTCCTTTTCCAGAGAAAACCTTTTGAGGGTTTGTGGCTCTTTGTAGACATTTACACAACCTGAAGCTTAATTTCTGGACACCCTCATTTTCTGGAGCCATGTCTAGACTATGAGCATAGCTTTGGAAAAGTGCTTTAGAAGCCCCTTTTGCTGAAAAACATTGAGCTCCTCACCTGGGTCCTCAATGGGACAGATAAAACCTCAGCTCCCCCCTCCCATTTTGTATTTGCACTGTGGCTAAAGGCAGAGACATAAATTATTGGCCTTTCTGGCCACCTTGAATTTTGGGTGGAACAGAACCTCACAGGATAGAAGCCAACCCTCCCATGTGGACAGTTATCCAGGTAGTTAATGGTACACTCTCAGCAATTGAGATTAATAACTCTCAATTTATCAGACCACCTTAGAGCATGCACTGGACCAGAGGATGCTGATGAGTTAAGGATGGACAGGACCAGGCCTGCTTAGTGATGGATACCTTCTGCCTCCTAGTTAAGCCTCAGCTTATGACAGCCATTTGAAGATGGACTGGGTTGGGGGGCAAGGTCACTAAACTCCTTTCTTTGTTCCTCATCCCAATGTGGCCACACTGAATTTATCTGATTTTTTACTCTCATTGGCTCTGTATTTATATTTACTTGGTGGACTGGTGATGGCAGCTGAGCCTAGCCTGTTGCTGCTGTTTGATAAACATCAGCCTTAGAAACTAGGCTGTGTGACTCAGACGTAAGGATCTCCCCTGGGCTGGGGTGCAGCTCCAGGCAGAGACCCTACCTCACACATACAAAGCTCCGGGTTCCGTCCTGAGCACGGCTCAGGGGAATGGTCTCTCTCCAGGACTGTGTTGATTGTGAGGAATTAATCACCAAATCCAAGAGTTTTCATTTCTTATCCCCTGGAAACTTGGTACATGTGATTTCAAGACTGAAGTCTAAACAGTTACCTCCTTTTGGCTCTTGCTCCTTTCCATGACCATAGAATTGGGCTTTGGGATGATGGTAGCCTGACTCTCCCTCTGTGCTGACCTCTGCTTTTGTATACCCAGGAGAGCCTTTAATGCAAAGCAGAACATGTTTACTTTCTGCTCAGTGCTATTGGTCACCCACAGGATAGAGTTTAATAAACTCCAAACACAGGACAGAGACTCCTCACCAGGAATTGGCAAACCTTTCCTGGAGAGGGCCAGCTAGTAAATACTTCATGCTTTATGAACCAAATAGCAAAGCAGAGTGGCTGATTTTTCAGCAAGGCTGAAGGTCACTTTTACATTAAAAGATGCACAATTTGTTTTTATGGAGAAATTTGGGGCACAGCAGGCAGCAATATTAGCTCAGTCCTGGGGCTGTCCTGTGCTGACTCAGCTCTCATTTGCCTCGGCCTCTACATCCCTGTGCTTCCCCCACTTCCTCTGTTCTTGGACACATCCCTTAATATCTCTGCTAGTAGGTCCAGGATGTGGCTTATTTGGTAGAATATCTGTCCAGCATACAGCACTAGATTCAATCCCCTCCCCTGCCAAATATCTCTGCTACCCAGCTATGTGCAGGCTGCTTCCTGCCCTTCTTTCCAACATAGCTCAGGCAACTGCACTAAATTTACAGCACAGGAAGCTGGTCTCTTGCTCTCGGCTGGTCAAGCCCCATTTCCACAGTTGCTTGAGCCTACCTTGTGGAACTTTTCTATGCCCTGTACCATTATCCAACTTCACCAGATTCAACGCATGGCCATTTTGTTACCTCATTTCACTAACTCGTGATATTCTGAAACCTTCCAGTTTAGAGATATTTTAAACCAATTTTAATTACAATTGTTTATTCATCTGTGTGTGTGTGCACACACTGTGTGCTCATCTCTCTCTCTCTCTCTCTCTCTATATATATATATATATATATATATATATATATATATATATATATATATGCTGGTGACAGCACACATGTACATGTCACAGGGCCACCTGCCAGGCTCCCAGGATCTTTCTGAATTCCCTGTGAACAACTTGAGTACAGCAACAACAGGACTGAGATATATAGGCACTCTGCAAATAATGAATAAACTTGGCTTTCTGTGCAAGGAAACATAAATTCAGGTCAAGAAGATTAATAGGAGCATGTAAAATGTATAAAGTTGATGTTTTATTTTGTTTTGTTTCCAGCCTTACTCCCCTACCACCCTAATTTCCCCTAAATCTCAATCACAGCAGAAGCAGAATATTCATACAAAATAAGCCCTTGGCTGCATCCCCTGAATAGATGGATCAATCAACCAGCCAATTAAACAGATAATCCAAGAACTTGGGGAAGAAAGGGTTTATTTCAGGTTACAGTTATTGTTCATCATGAAAGAAAGTCAGGGCAGGAATCTGGAAGCAGGAACTGAAGCTGAGATCATGGAGGAATGGGACTTACTGGCTTGAAGAGTCTCCCTTCTTCAAGCTTTGGACTGGATGCACTATTGGACTCTAAGTGGCCTCCAGACCTCCAGCCTCAGATTGGAGTTCTGTCTCTGGTCCCTTGTATTCTCAGTGTTCCACCCAGAATGAGCAGCTCCTGGATTTACTGCTCTCCAGGATGCAGATGGACCATTCTGCCTCAGGTCAGGCAAGCCACACTAATACATCCCCTCTGAGTAATGTTCAGCTGGCTCAGGTCCTGAGAATCCTTACTTCCAGATGGAGGCACATGGGGCATAGCTGGCCTAAAATGCCCCAGGTTTCCTGCTTCCTGACTAGACCTTACTCAAGGAATAAAGCACTTTTTACTTAAGAGAGTTTTGTGTGAGTGTGGTCTACTCAGAATTCCAAGCATCCAGAGACTTCCAACCTTACTCCCTAGTAGGGAGGAAAGGAGTTAAGTAGAAAGAATTACTTTGATAAAGATGAAGTCAGTGAAAGCAAAGAGTGTAGGCTCCCAACTCAAATATGGCAGGCACCCTACTCTGTTCCTTCCTCCTGGCCATTTCCATCTCTGCCCACATTTTTTTTTTTTTTTGTTTCATTTGGAAGAAGACAATAAGAGTGGTGCTGTAAGGTCTGAGGTCTGGCATCTGAGTTTGAGTGTGAGTTTCTGTTCTTCCACCTACTAGCTGTGTGTCTGTGGTCAGGGTTTCCCCCGCAGCTCAATTGGGCCTAATAGCAGCTTTCATAGTCAGTCTTTCTGAGGACTAGAAATGGGTATGAGAAACACTTAACACATTGCCTGAGACACGGTAAAGTGGCAACTAATACAGTGTCATCTCTGGTGATTGGACCCCTTTTCTATTGCACAGCATTTTTTTTTCTTGCTGTCACTCCTGTCTTTCTGGTAATTATCCCTTTCTTCTCTTTCTTCATGTCTGGTCTATCTTGGGTTTTGGAAAAGTTTTTAGCCCTTAGATTGGGCTCCACACATAGAAGTCTCTCTCTGAGAAGCTAGTGCCTTGCAGACTCCCATGGCTTCCCAATGTGAGCTTTAGTGATAAGGAGCCATTAAGGAAGATACTGCAGAGAAAGGGAGCTCATTATAATGACCTTGACTAATTGCAGGACTTCTGGGATATTTCCTAAGGCAGTACATAGAACAATGCTCCTGACTATGATCCTGGCAGCAGGAAAGGAAAGAGGCTGATAATAAGGGGTTCATCCATGACCAATTATAAGAAGTATTCCCCCACATCTTAACCTGCCACAGAGAAGAACTTGAGCCTTAGTTAGCCCTTGTGTAGTAATGGGAATGTGTCAGCTTGCCAGGGAGACAGAACTGAGTAAGTCATAAGGAATACTCAGATGACAGTGTTCTCAATCACTAGAACCTTCTCCCCTGAAGAGGCAGAATGTATCAATGGATGCAGAGTGGAACATCCATTTTATAGATAAGAAAACAGGGTGTCCATGGCCATATAATCACTACCACTGGGGGGTGGCTACTTTCTCATTTCTGCAAATTCTGCACCCATCTCCTTGATGTTTTCTTGCTTTCAGAAGATCCAGGTCTTGGAAAAATGAGTGGCCTTCATTGAGAGCTGGGTGTGTGGATTTAACTTCAGAGGCAGTCTACCACAAACTGGACACTTGCTGACTGTTTCTGCTCATAGCTCATTTTGGGGCAGCTACAGGTCCTGACAAGGAAACCTTTCACCCATAACCCCCAGCACACCTGTTTATGTAGAACTGGCATGCTTGACAGAGTTGTGCTGATGGGTTGATAAACTCATCACTAGAGCCAAAATGAATGATGCCCTATGGACCTACCTGTGTTTACTAATATGACTATCAGGTTGGACGAGGGCCAACTGACCTTTCTTGACCCTTTCCTGTGAAATAGTCCTTTGGGAGATGATAATATGAAGTCTATTTAACTGCTGAGTAAAACAGAGTATGGACTTGTGCATGAGTCTATGTTACATGTTCCCTCAATCTTCTCCCACTATCAAACTAAAACCCCGTCTTCACTCACTGTATATGAGTGAAATACGTTTCACAATGTAGCATGAGTGATGAGAAAGTGGGCCCCACAGTGTTCTTTGCATGAAATCATTTTAAGCAAGTGGAGCTTCAAAATGAAATGTTTGGGATGAAGATGGTCCTATTCACCACATCCTCACATAGAGCTCATCACTTAGAAATTTATTAACGAACTCTACTTAATAAGCCACAATTTAACAATTGGCATGAAAAAATTCTTAAGTAATGCTGCTATTATATTTCACTTCATGTTTTCCTTGGCAGAATTTGTCACCAGCTCACCTATGGGGAGGTAACTAGATCGACTTTGGGGACAGACAACATCCTCTTCTTGGGAACTGAGCCACAGCAATTAGTGTTCCAAATTCACTCCTGTTGAAGAGCAAAGCAGGATGATCACCCTGGTAATCATGTTCTGTTGCTACAACCAAATATCACAGTCTGGGAAATGTATAAAGAACAGAAAGTTATTTAGTAGATTGTTCTGGAGACTGAGAAATGCTGTGCTCAGATTGGTGTCTGCTGATGGCTTCCTGCTCATCATGGCATGGCAGAGGGAATGATGTAGAAAGACAAGGTCAGTGCCCTAGGCTAACGAACTCTCTTATTCTTAGGAAGCCACTGTACCAACCTTGGAGCCTCATCCAATCCTATGTGCTGACTAAAGACCCAATGATTTTGAAGATGAAATTTCCAACCCACAGACTTTCATTTCCAGAGATGCATTCAAAGAGGAACAGAACCGATGAGAAGCCAGATAATTGTCTGCCGTCTTTGGAACCTCTACCAGATCACTCCTCCCCAAGTTCAGACTCATCTTCCTGACTTCCTGGGTTCAGGGCATTGCTCGGAGCTCCCATCAGTGTGGGCACTGATGTCCTGCAGCAACACTGCTGGGACTCAGACACTCAGGGCTGGCAATGCCCAGCCTGCATATACAAGCACCCACTTACACACAGGGCCAGCTCTGGCCAGTCTCCAGAGTCTCCTTGTCGCCGCAGTGTCTGGCTGTGAGTGGCAGTTGCATACCTTCCCACCCAACTCTAGCAGAGGTTGTATTGATGTTGAATCAGCTGTTGTAGTGAAACCAAGATGCCAGTCTGCTCTCCACACAGTTCAGCTCAAGAACCACTTAACTGACTGACGTAAGTGATGTCTCATTCACCAACACCCTAATTTTAGCCATGTGTATCAGCTCCAGTTTGTGTGGTTTCCATGCTGTTGATGTCAGCAGTGGCTTCCTGGCCTCAATCTGGGTTTCTAGAAGGAACTGGAACAATGACAGGTGTAGTCTCAATGCAGCTGCCACTGTTGCAGCTGTGATCAAAGTGGTTGTGGCAGCAATTCGTCAAAATGGTCCACCCCCCTCCCCTTCCCCAAGTGTCAGTAAAGTCCCTGAGCAGCATGCCACCAGAGCATACTGGCGGGCTGCTGACAAAGGAGCCGTCCTGCCTCAGCAGTTGTCCTGCCTCAGCCTGCTGCTGACTAGGGGAGCGGTGCACTGAGACAGTATCTTTCCTGCCTCAGCCTACAGTTCTCAAGGAAGCTGCCAGCAGAGGCAGCACCTCCCCTTCAGTCTCCGTCAGCCATTCATGTCACCCGGAAAGACTTTCCTCCCACGGATTCTTTCTTAACTTTGTATATGTCTAAAGAAAGTGTTCAGGTCTCCAACTGAGGAGCCCCAGCAACCAGGCCCCATTGTTTCAAGTTTTGCCTCTGGGTTGCCCCTACGTCTTTCCCTGGGTGTCCCCTTTCAGCAGCTGCAACTCCCCTGGGTAATACAGTTATACCTGGTGACTCCAGGGGGCCTGAGGAAAACACTGGGAAGCTGGAGCCAGCAACACAGGAGTCTTCAGTTAGGACCTCAGTTGACAGGGAACTTGGAGGGAGGCCAGTCTGTAAGCTTTGTGGCCATCTCCGTGGCAACAATGTATATAAATTAATCATTCTCCTGAAGCAGGGAGTTTTAACCAGAACTAGCAGTCTGACCATTTAGTATGAATTCACAGTTTAGTTAAGGAAAGTTGTTTTGTTGAAGTGTAAGTTTGTGTAAATCTCCTAAGGTTTGAATTCATAGCCATTTCCCCCACATGTCTCTGTCAGAATGGCAATTTCAGCCTCTTAAGAGTCTCTAGCTCCACAATGGGACCCCTCCAAGATTTATGATAATTATAAGTGACTAAAACCCCTACAATCCCTTAGCTCCCCCGAGCTCAGGACTTGAAGGCCCACCAACCCTTACTTTGAAAATCCCTGCCCTAGAAAGCCATGCCCACCAAAAAAAATTCTATATAGGGCCTGATCCTCCTACATTCTTTGTTGTCCCCTCCCCGGAGTAACAGAGGCAGTCACACCCTGGATTTGTTGCTTACCCTCCAATAAACTCTCCTTTATGAGATTTGATGCTTGCTGAGACTCCATCATTCGTCCTGGGAAAGAAGCAAAGAAGCCAAAAGGCAGAGAAGCAGAGAAGACAGTCTCTCAAGCACTTCAGCTCAGCTGGGGGTGAGGAAACTCCCTCTTGTGAGCTGCACCATCTCTGTTGAGGAAGCCTTTTCTCAGAGCTGTGTAGTTTCTGAGCACCTGAGTCTTAGGATACCCTTACACTGGAACATTGTCCCACCTAAAAGAGCTGTGTATTTCCTGGGCTCCAGAGTCCCAGAATACCTTCTCATCCCCTTGCAGGCCAAAGTGCTTACAATGGGACCCCTAGAATGTCCAGTGGGATCAAAGACTAAGCACATTTCTTTCCCAGGCTTTGTCCTGATCTTTGTACTGGTCATAAGCTCCATGGTGGAGCTAATGGTCTTTATCAAGAGAAAAAAGTTTATTGGTCACAGTTTTGAAGGTCCAAGTCCATGATTGATTGGTCCCGTCAGTTTCAGCCTGGTAGAGGGAATCAGAATGTGGTAGAGGGAAGCCACACACTTTATGGTTAGAGAGAAAAAGAGTTAGGGAGGGGTTCAGGATAAGGACATGAAACAGTGAGCCAAAGACCTCCTACTAGGCCAGCCTCAAGGGCTTCACCACCTCTTAATAGGGCCTCTTGGGAGACGAAAGGCCATAATCTGAACTCCAGGAAAGACCACATTCTGCAATCTGAACAGTGTTCTTTGGAAGTATAAGTCATCAAAAAGAGAAAGGAGATGAGATGGGGCACTTAAGATTAAGAAACTGTAACAGGTTGAAGGGGACCAAGGAGAAACAATGTATTGACATAATTTAGACCCAGAAAATATAGAATGAAATGGGCAGGAACAACAGTGAAATAGTGAATCAACCGTGGTCATGTAATTCTAGGGCAAGTTGGGTGGAGATCACATAGGAAGTCATTGTTGTCTCTTTCAGATCTTCTACTAATTTAAAACATTTTAAAAATAGCAAGCATCATAAATTAAAATTTTCAGTTATGTGACAATAATTGTAAGGAAAATACCCCAAGGTAGTTCCACCCAAGCAATATATGTATACAAACACACTCATAAATGTCTAGTATATATGTAGGTTGTAAAGTACAGACTGATACTATACTATATGGATATACATAGGAGTACACTAGGTATGTATATAGGTGTTTATTGTATGTATGGTCCTGGTTTGTACTGAACTTCTTCATCTACCTACATATATACTAGGTTAATGTGAATACCAATGAGAAAAAAAATGACATTGCATTACACAGTATTAAATGCAAGGTCCAGGGGGAAATACATCAAAGGAGAAGTAAATCATTTCAGTTCAATAATAATCAATCATAATACAGATATGTCTGGCATGAAACACTATCTAGCCAATGTAATGTCTTCATGGAGTCTAAGTCTGACCTGGAGAATATGTTGTCAGCATTAGCAGAATAGGAGGGCTGATGGTTTCAACATACCACATCCAGTCAAGCAGACATAACACATATAATTGGGTAATAAGAGAAATAAAGTTGATTAACTAGATATGTCAAACTTTTTAGCTTTACAAAGCCTAAGGGGAATTCTTCAACATTGATCATAATCTACACTTTCATTGGTTTCTGAAAGGGAAAGAATATGCAGACTCTCTTATGTGGTTGCAGTGCAAAAAACCCTACAAATTAACTGGAAGCAGCACAAAGTCCAAACAATTAGAAATGAAGGAAAGAACATTGCCCCATAAATATTATGAAAGAGAATTTTAAAATGTCAATTACAGAACATTTAAATGAAAATCAAACCGATATTAGATTTAAAACAATGGAATTCAGTCAAAATCATTTTTGAGGCAAATCAAAAAAAGCTTTCATTTCATAAAATGAATAAGAAACCCCAATTAAATGTTCACATCAGTAAAATGGAGTAAAAGCAACAACTGTCAAATTCAGGGAGATGGAATGAAATGATTGGAAGAACAGAGAAAGGAAATGGAATAAGAGGTGGTTCTTTCAGAAGCAAGATACACACATTTTTATTCCAGCAATGAACAAAAGAGCAAATGAAAGAAAAAAATGCCAGTGTTTAAGAAGAAGAAATATACGCATGCAAATAAATGCATATATATATGCATGGAATTCTCTACTCCCCATCCCTTCCATCCCACTCCTCTGGAGTGAAGTGTCCTTATATAACAGTCCCCTGCCCCAGTTCACCAGTCATACGAGGGCCAAGAACCTCCTCATACACTGGGGACCTACAAAGCAGCATCACTAGGGCAAAGTGTCTTATTGACAGGAAAAAAAGTCTATGTTCATGTTCCTTTTGGTGCATTGGTTGTAGTATAGTTATCCTGTGCTATATGGCTACAATCTGATTATAAGTGAATAGATGTCATGTGCATCCTTCTGAGTCTGGGTTAGCTCACTCAGGATGAGCTTCTCTAGTTCCATCCATTTGGCTGCAAATTACATGATTTCGTTGTTTCTGATAGCTGAGTAATATTCCATCGTGTAGATGGTCCACAGTTTTTTAATCCATTCTTCGGTTGAGGGACATCTGGGTTGTTTCTAGTTTCTAGCAATAACAAATAAGGCTGCCATGAACACAGATGAGGAAACTTCCTTGTGCTTTGGTGAGGAATCATTTGGGTGTATACCCAGAAGTTGTATGGCTGGGTCCCGAGGCAGAGCTATTCCAAGTTTTCTAAGATATCACCAGACTGACCTCCATAGTGGTTGCACAAGCTTGCACTCCCACCAGCAATGGAGGAGAGTTCCCCTTTCTCCACACCCTCGCCAGCATGTGCTGTCATTTGAGCTTTTGATCTTAGCCATTCTGACAGGTGTGAGATGGAATCTCAGAGTCATCTTGAGTTGCATTTCTCTGATGATTAAGGATGCTGAGCATTTCTTCAAGTGTCTCTCAGCCATTAGGGATTCAATTTTTGACAAAGAATCCAAAACTGTGCAATGGAAAAAGGAAAGCATCTTCAACAAATGGTGTTGTTCTAACTGGATGTCCACTTGTAAAAGAATGAAATTAGACCCATACTTATCACCTTGTACAAAACTTAAGTCCAAAAGGATCAAAGACCTTAACATAAGGCCCGACACAGTAAATCTACTAAAAGAGAAAGTAGGTAAAACCCTCAAACTCATCGGCACAGGTGACAACTTCCTGAACAGAACACTAACAGCTCAGGATCTAAGACCAACAATCAATAAATGGGACCTCATGAAACTGAAAAGCTTCTTTAAGGCAAAGACACTGTCATTTGAACAAAACAGCAGCCTACAGATTAGGAAAAGATCTTCACCAACCCCACATCTGACAGAGGGTTAATATCCAAAATTTACAAAGAACTCAATAAATTAAATGCCAATAAACCAAATAATCCAATCAAAAAAAAATGGGGAACAGAGCTAAACAGAGAATTCACAAAAACGGTACTGTATTTCTAAAGAGACTTTTCTATTTTACATCACCATACTTATTAGTGTGAGCTGTTCATAATCCTCTTCCTTGTCAGTAGGACCTGAATTGTCACCACTGGGTTTTGTGGCCTACAGTTTGAGCACCTCTGGTCTATAAAGGCTGGCAGAAGGACTTCAGATATTGAATTTGAAGAATTTTCAGCATTTGTGTACATCTATAATGGGGTATATTGGTGAGTGATGCAAATCTAGACATGAAATCGTGTCTGCTATATAGACAGCCTGAACATAATTGCAAACAAATTTTAAGATAACTTTGTATGTGAAGATGTCCTTTGGTGGTCTGATGTCATTTCAAAGTGTTTTCATTTGGACAACATTATGGGGTTTATGGATACAAGATGAACAATCTGTACTTATCCCATGACCTCTGTTGTTGGATTTGTTTTTTTAGGAGATGTATTAATTTTATTTAATGTCATCAAAGTGCCAAACATCACTTTTACTTATCCTCCCCCCATTTTATTGGTTTCAGTCACATACCCTTACTGAAAATCTCTGAGAATTACATTACCATTCTTTTTAAATTCAAATTTTAAATTTTTTTATTTTTTTCATGCACAAATATTGTATTTACATCACTTACATTGCTCCCTTTTCTCCCTCCAACTACTCCTATGCCTCCCATTCTGTCTCTCAAATTCACAGCCTCTACTTTTTTTTAGCTATTATTCATACCCACAGACACACAGACACACAGACACACAGACACACACACACACACACACACACACACACACACACACCCTACCCATTTAGTGTCACTTATATGTACATGTGTTTAGGGTTGAACCTTGAGACTAGATAACCTATCTAGAGGCTTGTGCCTTGAGAAAACTGACTCTCCATCTCTCTGCAATCATTGATTGCTCACAGATCTTCATGTAGGCTTCGTGGGGCCTAGGACGTTTTCTTCGTCCACATGGATATACCAGCTGGTGTTGTCATTATTCTAGTCTTGTTGAGGCAGACACATTTTTGGGGTTTTGTGGGCACAGCTTCCCTGTCCTGTCTGGAAGAAGCTATCTCACAATAGGCACCGTGATTCTGTCTCCCATAATCTCTCTACCCTCTTTTTTTTTTTTGTGACTTTCTCAGAGGCAGAGAGGTCGCATTGCATGTAGCAGTTGGGGTCTGACATCCCGCAGCCACTTGTCCTCTGTACAGTGACCAACTATGGATCTCTTTAGCAATGACCATTGGTTGCAAAAAGGAGCTTCTTTGAATAGGGTTGAGAGCTACACTAGCCCGTGAGTAATGGGGTAAGCATTTAGAACACAACTAGAAATCACATTGTTTACAAAAGTGGTAGCAATACATTCTATCTGAAGACCTCCCTGGCCATGAATGCCAGCTGGTCAGGTTTGTAGTACCAGACATGAATTCTCTTCTTACTGAACTGCCTTCAGGTTCCATTATGCAATGGTTGGTTAACCTCAAGATAAAAATGCCCCTGTTTCGCTTTCCATGGTATCTTGCCATGCTGGACCTTGCTGGCTCATAGAGGTCAAGGCTGGGTAAGACCATTGACTGCTTGCCTCCCTTAGCAACTTTCAGAGAACCTTCAGATACTTTGAGAGCCAGGACTCAGAGAGGAGACTTCCAGATCAGGCGCAGTTCCATTCATGAATTCCTATGTCCAAAGTGTGTGCTGTCTTCAACAATAGTGAGTTTCAAGTTCTGGGAGACAATAAAAGGCAATGGTAATCACCTATACTGTCTGAGAAGTGTCTTGGACCCCTTTGATCAATTAATCAACTGAAAGTGTCCCACAGACTTGCCTGGGCATTTTTGCTAGATGTCTATGGCTCTCAGAGGGAGCGTTATCACTCCAAGTGCCATAACTTTATTTAAATTATTTATATATGGATACACATACTCTTATATATTATATATGTATTTCAATTAAACATAAATAATGCTTCCCTCGTGAGTTTTTCAAACACCCTTACTGTTCTATCTATTTCTCTCCCCTACTACTTTTCCCAGGACTGTAGGGGCTGATAGGTTAATATAAGTTAGATTTAGTGAATACCTAA
>CAJQZJ010032004.1:4946089-5011240 GCA_907164525.1 Lophiomys imhausi | reverse complement strand
GATGGAGAGATTCTCCGGAGAACTGGTTGCAGGGAACTTCACCGATGCTGCTTTTGTGAATAGGCATGCATTCTGGGTTCAGCTTTCTGCAGACACATCTGCTTTTGAGTCACTTATGCTCCTGAGGATAAACACCAAACCCTCCTGGCTCACCCAGCAGGACTTGGGTGGAATCATTTCTTGGTCTCTTTGTTCATATCTTTCCAGGAAAAGTCCCACAAAATCTACAGGTTGCTAAAATTAATAAGTTGTATTACTCAGGTGGCTAGGTACAAATTCAATACTAAAATATAGGTTGAATTTCTATTTACAAATAGTAAACACTTAGAAACTGTACTTAAATAACATTATTATCATAAATAATAAAACACCTGATCATTAATCTAGTTAAATCATTAACCTAGTTTAAAAAATGTGCTGCAAAACTTCTGAGCTAGAAAAATTACATGATAGTAGTAAATGTTAAATGAGACTCAAATACATAAAAGATCTATCATGGTCACTAATCAGAAAACTCAATATTGCAAGGAAATTAATTTTTACAGAATTGATTTACAGACTCTGTATAGTCCCAATGAAAATTACAACTTGGGAGAATGAGTCTAAATGCTCCAGTCTTTGTCCTGACAATTGCAGCTGCCTGGTCCTTTTTGGTCTCCTCAGCTCATTTTTTTTTCATTCCTACCCCCACCTCCATGCATGACCCTCAAAGCTGTGGCCAGGACTGTCATATGGCTTAGCTCTTTTGTTCTGTCTCTCCGTGACTCTCTTTAGCTACCTGATTTCCATAGCCTTGAAATCAAGTGTGCCAAATATTTTTCTCCATTTTTTTGTTTCTCAATAACAGAATAAACACAGACTCTGTAATTCCCTTTTATTGGAAGCCACAATCTCTCTGGATGGATTTTTTAATAGAAAAAAAATAGGACCCTACAATGCTACACACTTACAGACTAACAGAAATGCTCCTACTTCCCCGGCTCTAGTAGAGAACAAATGCACAGTTGGAACACTACAAAAGACACCCAAGAAGCTGTTTTACAATACCACATTTGCTCCCTTTGAGACCAAAAGTCTTGCTTACACCAGAATCTATCCCAGTGTCAGGGCTGTTTACTGCACAGGAATTTTGCAATCCTACTTCCACTGGGAACCAACTCACATACTAATGCATTTATAGCAGGTGGTTAATCCTGAAAGGCAGAAACTGGGGGGAACCTATGAAAGTGGCTCTCCAAGGGGTCAGCTTGAGAAAGGGGTCAAGGAAAGGATAGTCTCATCCATGGCTGCAGCTTTAGCCACCCAGCTATACCATCTAAAGATGAT
The DNA here is from genome assembly GCA_907164525.1 of Lophiomys imhausi. Lineage (NCBI taxonomy): Eukaryota > Metazoa > Chordata > Mammalia > Rodentia > Muridae > Lophiomys > Lophiomys imhausi. The sequence continues at coordinate 5,009,914 of CAJQZJ010032004.1, read as the reverse complement.
CTTTCAGCTCTACCTGGCTGACTCTTAAAGATGCAGTTATAAGTGGCCAGCACAAAATGTGGGACAGGTGCTAGAAGTGCCTTCATATACTGTTAGGGAAGGTACCAAAGGTGTCAAGATATGGGAAATATCAGAATAAACTCATCCTACAAGTCTTGAAAATCCACCAACTGACTGAATACTCTAGGTATCTGCATGACCCTCTTCTTTCTACGTAATAAGAAAGCCACTCTGAGAAAGGAAATCTGTTCTGAGGCTGATCACAGCAAATTAGCTCTGATCACAGGGTCCAGAAGGACAGCTACCACATCATAGAGCTTAGCTATCATAGACAAAGAAAATGACATCATTAGGATGGATAGTAAGGAAGAGGGCAATGAACGTGTATTTCTGTTACCTGCCAACAAGCCTCAATGTCCTTAGGGACATGCAATGACAGGTGTTAAAGGTGTTTAAAGGAAATAAGACATTAGTTGCAATGGAACAAGTTTAATCCCTAATCTACTTGAAGATCAGTCAGTTCAGAATCATTCATTCACACAGATGCCAAGCTCTCTGCAGCGTCACACTGACTGTAGTCCCTGAACACACTGCAAGATGGCTTCCCACTGCATGTCACTCACAGCCAAGCCTTGTTCTTCTACAGTCCTGTCAGAAAAGGAATCTATTTCCTATTGGCCAGTTACCAACTAATGTTCTTAGTAAGGCAAAAGATCATGAAGTGTCATTTTAACAATTGTCATAAGTTGATAGGTTTCCCCTGGTCATCTTAAAATACAGCTACTGCTCTCATTTCCCCTAGTACTGTTCTTCTACAACATTATATTCATCTGTCAGCCGGAGAGCACACAACCTGATTACCATTACCTGCTTCTCAGAACATAGAGCCTCTGCAAGTTCATCCATAAGTTCTTGCACATGGATGGAGACACTGGGGCTGCCAATGGGAATAAGGACAATTCCTAGAGGAAGGGTCTCAGGTATAAAAAGGATTTCACTAATGCAAAAAGGACTTTAGGAGCACTGTAGTCAGGAGAACTCTTGAAGGTCGAAGGGTGTTAAGAACCCCTAAAAATCTTGCCAACTCACAATGTGGCTATGGCCCAGCTCCTTCTAGGTTGCTACAACAAACAAAGAAAAGAAACTATTTGTCACTGAGGTGATACCCTACAGCTGACCACAGCTGCAGCCTCCCCTTAGCTCCCCCTATATAGATGAAATGCTAGTTTGGCAAAGCAAAGCTTTGGAAATTGGAATTTCCCTCCTGTCTTCATCTGTACCTTCAATATTTAAAGAGAGATTTGTGTAAGTTTACTTAAAAACCAAATTCCCCTAAAATCTGAATGTAGGACAAAAAATAAATATGTCATTTTAGGATGAACAAGAACATAAATAGTGATATTTTAAAGAGGGTTTGATGAGTTACTTCCAATGCCACATTACACAGCTTCTGACTATGGTACTTCTAAGAAAATGTTTGGACAATGCAAGACCCATGCACACATCTAACAGTATGAAATTCAACAAGGGCAGAGCTCTTGCCACCTCTGCATTAAAGGCTGTGGTGGCCCATAAGCTTAACTGAAGACAAGCTCAAGCATTTTTTAATCATTTGAAGAGATATTTTTAATAGCTAAAATAATCTTACCTATTCATCATACCAGCTACTGAGGAGCTGAGGCAGCATGAGCCCTTAGGTCAGGAGTTCTAGACCAACTAGGTAATGTAGAGGGAACCTGTCTCAAAAACATACCAACTAATTATGACAAAAACTAGTCTATCAGATGCTTTATATATAGATAAGTAATGAGACGTTTATATTATTTACCGGCATTTACGTTTCTGAGTGCCACTCTTTAAGATGATTTTAAGCAAAATGGAACATAAGAAAGTAAAGAGGGCCAACATGGTAGATGGGCATGTGCTTGGAGACACCAGAGCATCAAGATGCTGATGGAATCCAATGCATCCTCCTACCCTGAAGAGAACGTGTGGATGCTCTCTTGGACAACCTACGAGACAACATGCTGAAGGAAAGTCAGTGAGATCATCCTTCAGTTTCCATGGAAGATTGCTTTCAGGTTCACAATGTAGGTGCCAAACCCTCAGAAGAGCAACCTATTATACAAAGAGATTTAGTGGTTGCATAGGACGAAAACACATTCTTCAGTGTATGTTCAATAGCCTGGTTACTTACACTATCTAGTCCAATGCAGCAGCCACGTGAGCCACTGTTCTTCTGGATTGCTGAGGAATGTTTATCACAGATGTCATTCCCCTCGTCCCGACTATTGCTGATCTGTGATGTGTAAACACATGAACATGGGACCAATGGAAGTAGATGCTGATTATACCCAGAAATAGGTCAAAATAATGACATAACGAGTCCACAAAAGGGGAGATTTTCTATTAGAACTATGTGTGGGGTTTGTATGTTCTCAGTTACTGATGGATTTAAGAATAGGTCAGATCATTCCACTCCAGAGGATTGGGATGGAAGGGTTAGGGGGTAGAGGATGGGAGGGTGGAACTGGGAGGGGTGGAAAGAGGGCACTGTGATGGAGATGTAGCCTGAAGTAATAAATAAACATGAAAAAAAGAATAGGCCAGATTAATATGACACATGTTTTTTAAAGTGAGATTTAGTTGGACTTGATGGCTGTTAAGACTCTTCTCTATACCTGGGGTGAAATGAAGCCTAATAGGGTAAGAATTACACTCTGAATTTCCAGAATCTAAAGACATGCTCAGTTTAAACTCGACACACAGGGCCTCCACTTATGACCAGTTTAGTTTTCCCCAGGTCCTTTGTGACATTGGGATTTTGGCAAGGACTGAACAATCATTTCAAAGAAAAGCAAAGCCTCCTGAACAATGTATCAAGAAAGGGCTGTGGGATTTGGTACTATGCCTACAAAGCCACAGCTGACCATCAGGTAAGCCTCATCTGGAAGGATGAGCGTGGCAAGAAGTAAGAGTTCTGCACCTTCTGATATCCAGACCTAGAGCTCCCTTTGCAAGACTCACAAGGTCATTGTGCTGGTTAGTTTTGCCAACTTGACACAAACTGGAGTCATGGGAAATTGTGAAATGAGGAGCCACCTCCAGCAGACCAGCCTCTGGGGAATTTTCTTACCTCCTCGCTGATGTGGTAAGGTTTAGCCCACTGTAGAAGCTACTGTCTCTGGACAGACGAGCATAGGATGCATGAGAAGGCTGAACAAACCAGGGAGAGCTGCAAACCAGAGGGAGGAAGCTGGTAAATAGCATTAAGTGGTCCCTGCTTCTGCTCCTGCCTTGGCTTTGCTAGGTATGGACTGGAATCTGTAAACTAAGCCCCGTCCTCCTCAGGTTGCTTTTGGCTAGAATGTTTTCTTACATCCATAGAAACCAAACCAGGACATAATTTATCAGATGTATTTGGGTCAAACAACCATATTAAAGGGCCTGACTAAAAAAATAAATACGATTCTGATTTTTTAAAATTTCAAAACAAGTATATCCCTTTGCTTGTAATAATTTTCAATAAACTCAAACTATGATTCACAATCTAAGAATTTATTACTCATTTCCCTCAAGCTGCTAGTTTATCACAGAATTTGCTATGGAGATTAGTGTGATAGAAATAATTATCCACTATCCAATATGATATAAAGTAATTATCCAGGAACTGTGTGCCTGTGTAAGGAAAGCCAGATGTTTCCAGAATTTTTATTTTCATAGGAAAACTCAGCGAGAGACCTGCTAATCACTCCATGTTTTGATTATACTTTAATCTCACTCTCTAACAGAAGGAATCATCATAGGACAGGATTACATAGCAGAAGCCAACAGGCTGGTTTTGCTTTGTTAATATTTTGAAAATACATTTTAAACACTTGACGTTAATGCTAATATAAAAAAATCAGATTTCATGCTATACTTTGCATTTCCACTTAACTGTTAAAAATCATGTCAAAACCAGCAGCTACCACAGTGCTCCTATTAATGAAGAGCAGCTCTCACCAGCTCACCCTGTGCCCCTGTGTTGCAGACTGTTTATTCCTGGCCCACCTTACTAATGTGCAAACCAGTCCTGTCCCAGCACTTGTCTGGCTTTCTCCCCGGACTCCATCTGCATGCTTACTTGTGCAGGTAAGCGACACCCAGAGAAGGTGTGCCTCCCCTCCCTTTATATGAGTTTCTCACTGAGCAGTTTTGTATGAGTTTCTCAGGAGCAGCTGTATTGAATCTCTCCTTGCAAAGAGTAGAGGGGGATTCATACACTTTCTGGGGTGGAGGTGTCTCAAGACCCACAATGTAAGTCCCCTTGACTAGATGACAGATACCCTAAATTAGATGTAATTTATTACATATGACCCCATAAATGGAAAGGAATAACTACTACCATCAAGAGCAAAAAGAATGTGGCTAGGTGACACACACCTGCAACTCATGAGGCTAATGTAGGAGAATCAGGAGTTTGGGCTGTGTAGTTAAGACCATGTCTGAAAACAAAACAAAACAAAAATCAAAGCAAAATACCCAAGAGTATGAGGGGACAGAGGGGACAGTATGCTACCACTTGTCATGATTTTTGCCCTGCGAACCTTGAAGACATTGCACACATGGTGGCAGATGGTGGAGGAGGCTGCTAGGTACCTGGGCTTAGTGGTGGGAGAGGTGTCTATACAGGGGACTATCTACAGCTGAAGCTCAACCAGAATGTTTGTGGGGTTAGAAAATACTCAGTTTATTACTCTTCCTACTAGGGGAATCAAAGAGCATGGAAAACTGCAATATCTCCTAAAAGGGTATTGGAAAGAACTCATAGGATTTGAAGTTTGATTTAGTGCAGCTCTCAGAAAACAGGACAAATCCACAATGAGGTACTTTGGTGGGCCTCATGGTGAACTTTCCACTTTTGTGAAGACAAAATTAGGAAGAAGCCTTGTTTATGACTTTTTGTTTTACTGTGTCATGGTATTAAACTGGTGTACCCTGAGTTATATTTTGTGACATTATATGAAGAAGGGAAACAAAGTGATCTAGCTATGAACATCACACTAGCCTGTAACCATACTGAGGTCTAGCTTAAAAATCAGGGGCTTAACTCCAAGCTAGGACAAGGAAGGAAAGATCTCAGTCAAAAATAAACAGCTATTAGGACCTGCCTATGTGTGCATGTTTAGAAGGAGAATAAAACACTCTATATATCCCTGCCTCAGTCATATGTGCTGCACAAATTCAAATTGTTCTCACAGATGTTAATTGAATATATATGATAGATCAAAATTGTTTTGGTGTGGCTTTAAGCATGGCTTTGTATGCTTCTCACACAGCACTTGGTAATAAAACTGTTACCAATTAACCTCAAAGGATCTGTGCTTGAGGATTGGTATCTTTTCTAAAGGGTTAGGATTGGCTGGGTGTTAGGTGTTAATAATTATTAATAAATATAGTTTAAAAGTTTATCTTACATCTGACTATTTACCTGCAGTCCTATCCTCCCACATCCACCCCAACTGATCATCAACTCCAGAGTTACTGTTACTGCCAAGAACATAAGTCATTTTTAAGAAAGATGGGCACTTGGGAGAACTTCCATTACACAGGTAGGTCCAGAGGCGGTGTCAGAGTTGGGCTTCCTGACCTGTTTGTGTTCTGTGTGCTGTGTCAGTATTTGTCTACGAATACTAGCAGTAAGGAGCATGGGATACCAGCGGCAGAGTAAGAGTGTGGACAGGAAGAAACCAACCAACAACTGCTGCATCCATTTGGCATACAAAGTCTGGGAATGTCACACAGGGTCCCCCAGTGTTAATGAGGACCTCCTCAGGCCATCCCTGACATAGGGGATGTTACTCATCACCTGGGGCAAGAGTTGGCTTTAGTCTTCTGTGCAGGGTAAAGTGCAGAGGCTCTGTGGGCATTCTCACCACGGCTTTTCCCACTGCTGTGACAAAATGTCCAATAAAGGCAACTTAGGAGAAGGATTTTCTTCGACTCACAGTTTTCAGAGTGTTGCACCGCTATAGAACAGGGAAGGCACAGAAGCATCCATCGCACTATCTGTGGTAGTGGAGCATGCAGCAGACACTCCTCACAGAACTAGAAAGGAGAAACTGAGGTCAGAAACAGGGACAAGAAGAAGCCCCAAAGGTCTTCCCCTATTATCTACTTCTGCCATCTGTCTACATCTGTCCTAAAGGCTCTACAACTTTCAAAATAACACCAAAAGCCAGAGACCAAGCATTCGCACCATGAAGTATGACAACGCTAATCTCCTCTGTGGCCCTGAATGTGTTGCTGATTCCCCATTTGCAAAGTACAGATAATAAAATGCTTAATCACAGATGTTTATTAATGCAAGAACTAAATCAAACAACGCCAGAGGCAGTGTTGACCTTCAGTGGTTCAGTGTTAGCCACCCTTAGCATGCTCTGCATTCCAATTTCTTATCACAGTGCCCTCTTTCCACCCCTCCCAGTCCCGCCCTCTCACCATCTACCCCTATCCCTTCCATTCCACTACTCTGGAGTGGAGTGTCCCTAAACAACAGTCCCACATCCTAGTTCAGCAGTCATATGAGGGCCAAGAGCCTCCTCATATACTGGGGGCCTACAAGGCAGCACCACTAGGGCAAAGTGTCTCATTGACAGGAAAAAAAGTCTATGTTCATGTTCCCTTTGGTGCATTGGCTGTAGTATAGTTATCCTGTACTATATGGCTAAAATCTGATTATAAGTGAATAGATGCCAAGTGCATCCTTCTGAGTCTGGGTTAGCTCACTCAGGATGAGCTTCTCTAGTTCCATCCATTTGGCTGCAAATTGCATTATTTCATTATTTCTGTTGGCTGAGTAGTATTCCATTGTGTAGATGTACCACAGTTTTTGTTTTTTTTTTATCCATTCCTTGGTTGAGGGACATCTGGGTTGTTTCCAGTTTTTAGCTATTACAAATAAGGCTGCTATGAACATAGATGAGGAAACTTCCTTGTGATTTGGTGATGAATCATTTGGAAGAGCTATTCCAAGTTTTCTAAGATATCACAAGATTGATTTCCATAGTGGATGTACAAGCCTGCATTCCCACCAGCAATGGAGGAGTGTTCCCCTTTCTCCACAACCTCATCAGCATGTGCTTCCATTTGAGCTTTTGATCTTAGCCATTCTGACAAGTTTGAGATGGAATCTCAGAGTCATCTTGAGTTGCATTTCTCTGATGATTAAGGATGCTGAGCATTTCTTCAAGTGTCTCTCAGCCATTAGGAATCCCTTCTTTGTGAATTCTCTGCTTAACTCTGTTCCCCATTTTTTGGTTGGATTATTTGGTTTCTTGGCATTTAATTTCTTGAGTTCTTTGTAAATTATGGATACTAGCCCTTTGTCAAATGTGGGGTTGGTGAAGATTTTTTTCCCAATCTGTAGGCTGCTGTTTTGTTCAAATGACAGTGTCTTTTGCCTTACAGAAGCTTTTCAGTTGTACGAGGTCCCATTTATTGATTGTTGGTCTTAGATCCTGAGCTGTTGGTGTTCTGTTCAGGAAGTTGTCGCCTGTGCTCATGAGTTCCAGGGTTTCCCCCACTTTCTCTTCTAGTAGATTTAGTGTGTCAGGCCTTATGTTAAGGTCTTTGATCCACTTGGACTTAATTTTTGTACAAGGTGATAAGTATGGGTCTAATTTCATTCTTTCACATGTGGACATCCAGTTGGACCAGCACCATTTGTTGAAGATGCTGTCCTTTTAGCAGTGTGCGGTTTTGGCTTCTTTGTCAAAAATTAAGTGACCATAGGTGTGTGGGTTCATTTCTGGGTCTTCAATTCAATTCCATTGATCCACTGGTCTGTTTCTATACCAGTACCATGCTGTTTTTATTACTATTGCTCTGTAGTACAGCTTGAAATCTGGGATGGTGATACCTCCAGATGTTTTTTTATTGTACAGGATTGATTTAGCTATTCCGGGTTTTTGTTATTCCATATGAAGTTGAGAATTGCTTTTTCCAGGTCAATAAAGAATTGTGTTGGTATTTTGATAGGAATTGCATTAAATCTGTATATTGCTTTTGGTAACATGTCCATTTTTATTATGTTGATCCTACCTATCCATGAGCATGGGAGATCTTTCTGTCTTCTGATGGCCTCCTCAATTTCTTTCTTCAAAAACTTGAAGTTCTTGTCATACAGGTTTTTCACTTGCTTGGTTAGAGTTACCCCCAGGTATTTTATATTGTTTGTGGCTATTGTGAAGGGTGTTGTTTCCCTGATTTCTTTCTCAACCCATTTATTTGTTGTATAAAGAAGGGCTTCTGATTTTTTGAATTAATTTTGTATCCAGCCACCTTGCTGAAGGTGTTTATCAGCTGTAAGAGTTCTCTGGTGGAATTTTTGGGGTCGTTTATGTATGCTATCATATCGTCTTGAGTCCACAGTCACCCTGATTCCTAAACCACACAAAGACCCAACAAAGAAAGAGAACTTCAGACCAATCTCCCTCATGAACACAGATGCAAAAATACTTAATAAAGTACTGGCAAACCGAATCCAAGAACACATCAAAAGTATCATACACCACGATCAAGTAGGCTTCATCCCAGGAATGCAGGGATGGTTCAACATAGGAAAATCCATCAACGTAATTCACCATATAAACAAGCTGAAAGAAAAAAACCACATGATTATCTTGCTAGATGCTGAAAAAGCTTTTGACAAAATCCAACACCCCTTCATGCTAAAAGTCCTGGAGAGAACGGGCATACAAGGACCATACCTAGAAGTAATAAAGGCAATATACAGCAAGCCAGTAGCCAACATCAAATTAAATGGAGAGAAACTTGAAGCATTTCTTCAGGGACAAGACAAGGATGTCCACTTTCACCATATCTCTTCAACATAGTACTTGAAGTTCTTGCTAGAGCAATAAGACAGCTAAAGGAGATCAAGGGGATACAAATTGGAAACGAAGAAGTCAAATTTTCCCTATTTGCAGACAATATCTATTCATTTTACATCCTGATCACAACCCCCTCCTTCTTCTCCACCTGTTCCCTCCCTCCCACTGTCTCCCCCTTTGTCTTCTCAAGGGGTTTCATTTTCCTTTTCTCTCTCAGCCATACCCCTCACCTGCTCTCACCACACCTGATCCTCACCTTTCCTCCCCTCCTGCTACTTAGTGGAGGAGTAAGTAGTACTTAATCCTTTCTTCATCTACTGTCTATTTTTTTCTCTTCTGAGTGAGATTCAAGCATCCTTCCTTGGGCCCTCCTTGGTACTCAGCTTCTTTGGGTCTGTGGGTTGTAGGATGGTTATCTTGCACTATATGACTAATATACACTTATAAGTGAGTACATACCCTGTGTATCTTTCTGGGTCTCAATTGCCTCACTCAGGATGAGCTTTTCTAGTTCCATCCATTTGCCTGCAAATAACATGATTTCGTTGTTTCTGATGGCTGAGTAGTGTTCCATTGTGTAAATGCACCGCAGTTTCTTTATCCGTTCTTCAGTTGAGGGATGTAACCGAACTTTTAAATTATTATTTAACACTTATTTATTTATTACTAAATTCACTTATAACAAACACCAACAATTTCTTAACTTTTAATCCTATAAATTCCTACAACCCCTTTAACCTATCCACTAAATCTATTGATAATTTTAACAACTACTTTCATAACCTTTTAGAATGATACAGTTTCTGGGGCAGGTCCTCAGTCGTCAGGAACACAGTCTTTGTTGTAGATTCTTTAACGCACTTAGCAGCCCTTTTTCTGGATCTCTCAGATGCAGGTTCGTCAGGGTCGTTGGTTATTGCAGTCTCACCTTAAATAAGGCTTCATGCTTTCTTCTCTGTGGGAGACCCCAGCTGTCTGCAGGCCAACTTACTTCTTTTGAATCAGGAACTCAGCTGCTCTGCCTCAGTCCTTAAAGCCAGGCACCGTTTCCTTTAGGCCACTGTTTGGACAGATCAAACCCCTCTAGGCAAAAGCTGAGCCACAGGGTCCAGTCCTTGGCCTTTTGGTGTCTTGCTCAGGCTTTCTTTGCTCACCGGCTTCTTTCTGCTTCAGGGAGAGAGCTGGCCATCAATGGCCAGCCGTTTTTTCAGCAGGACTCTTGGAGCTCTCTAGCATCAGGGGCCTCTTCTCCCCTGGGCTCCACGCACTGTCCTCAAATAGGAGGAACTCTGTTTCAGCTTAATTTGGGCTCCGCCCACTTAGCAGCTGAAAACAATGTCAGGCCAGATACTTTGTTTCTTCAATTCTATTGAGTCTTTCCTGTTTTCCTGACTTCAAACTTGTTTTTCAGTCTATTGAGCCTTTCCTGTTTTTGCTGATTTCATGCTGATAATGCTCTTCAGGCCCCGAATTAAGAGACAGTATCAGAAACTCCTATATATTTTCTAAATCTAATTTATCTAACCCCTACAGAGGGACATTTGGGTTGATTCCAGTTTCTGGCTATTAAAAATAAAGCTTTTATAAACATAACTGAGCTAATGTCCCTGTGGTTTTTCTGGGGCTTCTTTGGGGTATATACACAGGAGTGGTATAGCTGAGTTTGAGGTAGAACTATTCCCAATTTTCTGAGATATCACCAGATTGAGCAAAAATGTTTTTTAATAAATAATGTATTCATTTCTATCTTAAATTTTGTGATGTTAGGCTTTCAATTTTTTTCAGAATAAACCCAAAGAAAATAAATACAAACCTGTAATTTTATGTATTTGCAAATAAAAAAGAGATAGCACTATTTACACAGAAAAATTAGGAGACATTGCACATGCCCACAAAGCAAGACCTAGAAGTTCCACAAAGGAAAGAGTGGGTTTTTAGAAGAGGCAAAGAAACCTAAGTATCATAAAATAAATTGCACCTGTTTTTAAAATAAGAAAAACCTCGGGAATACAATATAACAGATACATTTGCTGTTGCTCTAACAAAAATCCAAAAGTAGAAAGGGCTCATCTCTCCTGAGAGGTGGGAAAGGCTAATTACAAAGCAGACCGTTTTATCTCTTCCCTGCACTCTGGTTGGTGCCGTCACTCTCTGTTGAATCACTCTTCTGTAATAACCATGTTCTCACTCCCATGGCTTTACTTCTCAGACTCGCTCTTGTTCATCAATTCTTTCATTTTTCAAACAAGTGTGTTCTTTCTGTGTGTTCAATATCCTTTGAAATGTTTCTGCTGATTCTCACTGAAGATGCCATAGAATCCCTCATTGCCTTTGCTAATCCCTAAGGGACTGTCCCTTCCACCTTTTCACACAAGAGCTTCTCTCTGGTGCTTAACTTTCCCTAGAGCTCTAAAGGAGTAGAGTGAGCACTGTCAATCACTCAGCTTTGCTTTGGTCAGCGGTTGCAGAGGGCACCACACACAGCAAGCTGAGCCATGTCCCTAGATCAATGGTTCTCAACCTATGGTTCATGACCTCTTTGGAGTTCACATATCACATATTCTGCTTATCAGATATTTAGATTATGATTCATAACAGTAGCAAAATTACAAATATGAAGTGACAACAAAATGATTTTATGGTTGGGTGGTCACCACAACATGAGGAATTGTGTTAAAGACTTCCAGCACTAGGGAAGATTGATTCCACTGCCCTAGATGGAAGCATGCCTTAGTCCTCTTGGGCAGAGGCTCCTAGTCAACAAGAAGGTCTATGCAAGAGGCCAACAGCTCAGAGGGCAAAGGTGCTTGCTGCCAAGCCTGAAGACCCAAGTTCAATCCTTGGAACCCACATGATGGAAGGGTATAACTGATTCCTGGTTGGAAGTTGTCTTCTGACCTCCACATGTATGTTATAGCATGCACATGTCCAGACTTACCATCATACACACACAAATAAATGTGGGAAACATTTTAAAGAAGGCTGTATGTTATTTATGACCAAAAAAAAAACTTTAATGAAAAATCGGAGAATAAATGTGTCTCTTTCTTGGACTCCTGGTGCTCTTCCCATACATGGTTGGAAATCTGACCTTTATCTTCCCAGTTACCTCGGGCAACAGATTCAATGAATAATTATGATGTGTATGTGCATGTGTGCACACACTATTTCAATAGTCATTGTTTTGTATGCACACAGATGTGTTTCCATTTGAGATTGCCATCAAAATGTCATTAAGAAAATGCTTTAGAAATTATTAATTAACTAAAATTATTCTTTCCTTGCATCAAATGGACAGGGACTTTGCCTAATTATCCTTTTGTTATGGGTTAAATGCTTAGCAATTTCCCTTATGTGAATTGGACAAAGCCATGATTTTTTTTCCTCCTAAGCCTGCTTGTTCTGTCTTTGATTCTCCTCTCACTCCACTTGAGACTTAGTTGCAGCTTCAGACTCCTTAGGAACTGTGAACAGTTGAGAGAACGTTGGAACATTTCCACAGGACTGAGAAGTAAAGACCCTTAAAGGACATTTGAAGGACAGAGTACATTGTTTTGAACATTTTGCATTAAAGTGAGTTATCTTAGGACATGTAAACTGCAGAGAGGTGACTTTTGTCCACTTTTCCCTCAGGCTTCCAGAGGACAGAGCTGCAGTGGTGACCCCACAGAGTACCACCTTCCACTCTCTCTTCAGAACTTCTGGTTTTGTCAGAGACTAGCCCAGATGGGAGCCTACAAACCTGGAGTCATTGTTTTGTCTATATTATTCAAAGAATACACTGTAGTCCTCTTTGACTATCCTTTAATGCCCCTCCCAGTCTGCATAGTTAAAATGAGACACACACAATCCATCTAAGTGTGGTGGGACATAATAGCTGTAATCCCAGCATTCAGGAGGCAGAGACAGGGGGATTAAAAGTTCAGGACCAGCCTGGAGTACTCAATCTCAAAAAACAAAATAACTAACTAACTAACTAACTAAGCAAATAGCATGAATCTCTCTTCCTGGTAACTGGAATGCAGACTGACTGATGAGAACAACCCCAGCGTTTTGTGGCTGTGAACACAGAGACAAGAAAGAAATGCCTTCTCTTACTTTGCAGCATCTCTGGGAGGCAACCGTGCTGACGCCACCTGGAAATTGTGAACAGGGATGGCATGGAACTCTTGGAAATGTAAGAATCAAGTATTTAAGTGGAGGCTCAGGGTGAACCTGGCCTAGGGCTACATCTCAGCTACCCCAAGTGATGTTGTCCTTGTGGGTTTCTACCATTTGCCTTAGAGACAGCTCCAACTGATTAGTAAAAGAAATCGCAAAGCCTGAATCTTAAAGCGAGAGCATCAGAGTTCATCTGGTGAGATCCACAAACAAGTGATCATTCCTGTGGTATGAGGAAGCCGAGGGAAGGAGGAGCGGGGCATGCACATTGACATTGATCTCCTCTGAGTCTGAGCTGGGAGCCACACAGTTTAATGTGACATCCTCTGAACTGTATGTCATGTTGAGCATGTCAATTTCAGATCCAGAATCTCCATATCCAGCTTGTTCTAGGTTGACTTTCAATTTTGTTAAGCTGAAATTATTAACAGAGTATCTATTGTCTTGTATTGATCGTATCTAGTTTAAGGTAGAGAGACCTTGAAGAAATGACACGAGGACAAAGCTGTTTAGGCTGGAAGCAGGGCGTTCGTCCCACATGCCTGATGGATTTTCTCCTTTGTCTTCTCAGTGGTTCTTAGCTCTCTATCCCCAGACATTAAATTTTCTGAAGAGACCAAGGGGAAGCACAGGGCTAAGAAGGTAGCCTCTCACCTTCGCCAAGCACAGTCTCTTTTGGCTAAGAAAACTCACTGTTTCGCCCGTTAGGAAATACCCCGAATAACCTAGTAGGCAGGCCAGCACTGCAGGGAGCCATCTGAAAGTCAGGACTGTTCAGTTTCTGCAAGTAATACCTCATTGCATTTCAGTACTGTCATATTTAATACAGTCCCATGCTGTAGCAGAAGCAGCCACTCTTATTAACCTGGGGATTCACCCTGAATCTTTTCCTAATCTTCACCTGTAAAAATGTAAAGGACCAATCTTTGAGGCGAAGAATCTAAACATGGAATTCTAAACATGGTCATAGTATTAGCAATAAAACCAAATACAGTTCAGTCCTGCAATATGATTCCTGTGTCCTTTTTGCCAGGCTACACTGTTCTCTCAGAGAGGACATTAAGGAGAAGTTGTAACAGGTTGAGCATCCTTTATTTCAAATGTTTGAGACCTGAATTGTTGCAGGTTTCTTTTTATTTTGGACCTTTTGCTTCTGCACAATGAGATATCTCAGGGAAGAAATCCAACCTAAACAGGAAGTTCATTTATGCTTTACATATGCCTTACTCATGAGGCCTGGATGTAATTTCATCAAACCCCTTGGTGTCCCTGGGGTTTGAGTGCTGTCCGTCCAGTGAGGTCAGGTGCAGAAATTGCCTCAGGTGGCACCATGGCATGGTCAGGAAGTTTTGAATTTGAGAGCATTTCTGACGCCAGACTACGGATGCAGACAGTGACTAGAAAATGGAAAAGAATCTTGAATGTGGCTTTGAGATTTCTTCTTTAAAGCCTCATGCTCTGTTTTTGCTGTCTTTACGCTCTTTTAGTTTGGGACTGTTTGTTGGGAAAGGCTTCAGTGAAGTGCTGTGTCCGTATTTGTTCTGGGGTTAGTTCAAACAGTGACACTCCCCAGCCATTTAAAGCTGTCCTTTCTTTCAGAAATAGAATAGGGTGACTTCTTTAATGCTACTTGGAATGTCAAAACACACGCAGCACATGAGAACAAGTAAGCAACTGTAGTATTAGAGAAGCCTACTCAAACCATACTCCCTGCTATCGTGCCTCTCCCCAGGCCTGCCTGTTGGGCACAGCCAGCTGGCTGTACTCAGCGAGTTCCCCTTCACTGAACAGCAAGTTCTCCCTAAGGAGCAGTCAAGCCCACAGCCCTGAGGTGGCTAAACATTTATTTTCTATATACAGTGATGATCACACAGCTGCATTCTGTACTGGAGAGCATAACACAGACCTTTCAGCCGAACACTGAACAATCAACTCATTCAGGAACAGTGGAGTAGGCTCTTCCCGTGAATGTATGGGGAAGTCCTCCAAGGCTCCTCACGGTTATTAATAGGTGATAAAGAACTTGGAAGGACACACTTTTCTGTTGGTACATCCTTTATTTTGAGTTTAGTTTCCTAGTCTGTAGTGTGGAAGCAGGGAAAAGACCAAGTTGCCTCTCAACCTTGACTCTTTCTTCAAGGATCTGACCTTCTGCCCTCACCCCACCCCCAGCCCCTTAGAGTATGACACAAACCATGAGGGCAGAGACTATGGATGAGGTGGCAGGCACGCTGGAAGGAGCATAGATTGTTATCTGAAGATTTCCACAGAGGTCCTGAGCTGGGGCTGGGATGTTTTAAGAATTTCTCATGAGCTTGTCAGACTGACTCCACTCTGACCTCAGCTTTTCAAGAGTTCTGCACAACATTTCTCATCTTTGATGGAACACGGGCAAGTGGGGAAGAAAATATATAACATGCTACTAAGAAAAGCAACATGATCTAATTTGTGTTAGGTAGAGTTTTTGTTTGTTGATGAGAAATGACTCATAAGCTGACCAAGAAAGAATGGTTTGCAGAGATTTTTTTCAAGTCTCCATCTCTACAAAGTTCCTATTGCTGGAGAAAATTCCATTCTGCTATGGTAAGCAATTCACCCGGGACTGGCTGACTGACTGACAGGCCTCCCGGCAAATATCCACATAGGATTTCAGGGTCTTCCTCTACCCCAGGCCCTGCTTGCCTGATGAAAGCTCTAAGTCCTAACCACTCATACCCCACTGCCCAGCAACAACCTTTCACCCCCTTAAGCTCTCAGCAGCATCCAAAAAACATTTTCTACTGAGCTGTAGGCCTCCAGGACGGCGATACACATAACATTGCATTAATCATGCTAACATGGGTGACACGGGATGGCTGTGTCCTTTAGCTCATGATAACCTAGCAAACCTGTGGCTATAATGTGAATTTCCATGGTGCTTTCTGGTAGGATAACAACATACATATCTACCCATCGATATTTGGAATCCATAAGTTAGTACTTGCACTCAAGGTCTTCTGCACTTGCCGTACATGATCCAAGCCAAAGGGTTAGGCCAGAGTTCTACCAAATGGAACTGATCTCCCTGGATTCAGGCCAATGTTCTCTCTTCTGCTGAGACAAGGTAAGATATGATGACCTGCTTAATTGTTCAACCAGATGTTCTAATGAGATCTGTCAACCACAGCCCTATTGCATTAAGAAAAAAAATGTATTTGCTTTTGTCAGTTAAAATGTGTGTAATGATCCAGAACTTGATGGTAAAACCATATTGCTGACAATACCACACGCTGAAGTCACAGAATATGGAGGGATCAAGCTGGTCCTACCTGGAAGCTTTATCCCTGTTGGATAGCTCTCATGATGCTAGAAGGTGCTATGCATTCTACTAGAAGAGAAAAATAGTCATTGGTATCACTCACCTCTGAGGCCCTTTAAGCTACAATAATGACTGGCCTGGCAAGGTGTGCCTACTGAAGCAATAGTGGCACTATGGCTAAAAAGATGGTTCTGTGGTTAAGAGCACAGGCTGCTCTTACAATGAACCTGGCTAATGCTGGATAGAGCCTTGGTTTGGCTCCTAGTAATCATACGGTGGTTCACAACTGTTCTTAACACCAGTTCCAAGGACTATGATGCCAACTCTTGCCTTTTCAGGCACCAAGCATGCACATGGTGCATATGTGTACATGCAGACAAATACTCATAGACATAAATCAAAAAAACTAAATCTTTTTTAAAATTAGTGGCATTAATGTTATGGGAGTAACTAATCATTTTCAGATTGCATCTAAGGCCTATCCCATGAGACAGATCCCATACTTGGCACTGCTAATGGGGCCAATAACCTGTGATGGAGCAGGCCCTAGGGGAGAATTTAATACTATCATTCTATTAGATGGACACAGTATTAAAGCAACTCCTAAAGATTTATTGTTATACCCGTAGATCATGGTATCTTTCAACCATCAAGAGAAGCTTCTCCTTGCAGTATATGGCAATTAACACAGAGACCCCCACCTGGTCAAGGTGCAGAGAATAACAGACTGTGAAACAGTGCTTGACTTTAAATAGAACATAGAGATCGCACCCTTCTCCCCGCGGCTCAGAGATTTTGCAGAAAAGAGAAGCTGGAAAGATTGTTAGAGCCAAAGGTAGTAGGTAACTTAAAGAAACACTGAACTCACAGAAACCGTGACAACATACACAAGACCTGTGCAAGCTCAAGCCAACAAAAATCCCAGTATGAAGTTGGTAGGAGGTGGACACAAAATCCCATCACTGGCTGAGGAACTGTTGGTATCTGGGCAAGGGCAGGACTCAGTTCCAGAAGAAATGCATTCTCAATAACACCATTCCACAGACTCACAAAACAGCCTATTATTTCTGTTATATTTGCTAATCAAAAGGAATGTTTAACTAAAACAGATTTTGAGCATGAAAAGATTTTGTTGTCATATAATAAGTTTATTCAAATTGAGAGATTTGGGTGGGTAGCAGGAAGGAAAGGGGAGAAAATATGTGTAGCTACAGAAGTCAAGAGGAAATTGGGTGTTTTGGTTTAAAGAATTTCATAACTCTAAGTAGAGATCTAATGTACAATGAGAGTGACAAAGCATTTTGCAACACTGATGGAAAGTCCAAAGGCTGCATCCTTTCTAAAAGGTTTATTTTATATTTCTCGCTCTTTCTGTCTCTGTCCATCTGTCTGCTGTCTGTCTGTCTGTCTCTGTTTTTCTCTCTCTCTCTCTTTTCCTCTCTCCTCCCCGACCCCCGTGTGTGTGTGTGTGTGTGTGTGTGTGTGTGTGTGTGTGTGTCCAGGAAAGGGCATCAAATCTCCTGGGTCTGATGATTCAGGCAATTGTGAACCATTCCATACAGGTTCTGGGAACTTGGGTCCTCTGCAACACCAACAGGGGTCTCAAGGGGGTCTTAACCCCTAAACTATCTCTGTAGCCCTACATCCATTTATTAAGTTTTATTTTTAGCTGATGATACATAGAACAAATACATATCACCAAATAAAACATTGAAACAGAAACATAAAGACCAGGGACTAGAAAAACACTCTATAATGATGGCTTGTGCAACCAGTCATGGAGAACTCCATGCTGCTATCTGTACTGTTTGTTTGTTTTCGTCACCTTGGCACAAGCCTGGGTCATCTGGGAAGAGAGGACCTCAATTGGGAAAATGTCCTCAACAGATTGGTCTTTAGGCAAGCTTGTGGGACATTTTCTTGATTAATGATTGACATGGGAGGAGCCAGCCCACTGTGGGTGGAACCACCTCTGGATAGGTGGTCCTGGATTATGTAAGACAACAGGCCAAGCAAGCCATGGGGAACAAGCCAGTATGCAGCACCCCTCCAGGGCCTCTACATCAGCTCCTGCCTTGAATTCCTACCCTGACTTCCCTCAGGGATGAACTGCGACATGGAAGTCTAAGCACCATTGAACTCTCTTGAACTTAAGCTCAATCTAACCAACACCATTCTACAGAACCACTTTATGGATGCCATTCTTCATCTTACTGATTCAGGTTTTGTGCAGGGATAGAACTGCAATGAAGAGAAAGGAACTTGTCTGCGAACCACTGTGCACTGTTGTTTCTTCCAGCAATACCATGCTTATTTTTCCTTAATGGAAATGAAAAGATGGCCCCAGAAAACGCTGAAACTCTTATGTAATCCACAATGTATACATCCCCAAAGAGGTGTACATCCAACTGGACTTGGCTCTGAAAGCCATGTTGTTTCTTCTCTGTAATGTGTTTGTATGATCTACCCTCCTGTAGGAGATAGGAATTCCTCCTCCAGGCTGATTTGATGAGTTTATGGATGACTCTTCCAAAGGCAGATACAACAGCATGTGGTGTTTGAGTATCCATTACAAATGCACTTCCCATGTCTACTGTTTGAATGCTTAGGCTCTAAAGAAAAAGCAGGGTTTCGCTGTATTAAAATAAATGTAATAATGTTCCCATCACCATATAGCAAGACTGCCCCTCCAGGCCCCTCAGAACTCTTTGCTTAGCTCTGTAAAGACTTGAATGAATTTTGATTCCTAACCATGGTTTGGTTGATTTAATCGCTAGCCCCGGATCTCTGAAGACAGTGCAGATCTACTTGCTCTGATCCAGATCAGGGAAGCAGATGTGTTCTGGCTTTGAGCTAACTGAAGCTTCCAAGGACTGGGCTGCAATGTTGCACTCTACTGGAGTGAGTTCTATGGGGTAGACACACTGCCTGTATGGGAGCCAGTTATGCTGAAGACACACAGAAGAGCTCAGCAGCGTCCCTCCGTTGTCCTTCTCTGTGTACACGGACATGTGTCTGCCATGCTTGTGTACTGCTCCTGCAGTTCTTAATAATCCCCCCAAAATGGGAGATGTGGGTCACTCTGTATTTGTGACATAAAAGGAATTTATGAAACAAAAAAAGCAGTAGATCAGATAATTTTTCTTCCTTTCTGACATTTGTCTAATGAACATATTTCCATCATAAAAGGCAACCCCTCGTCCCTACAAAGGACCTCTGATGGATTTATTGCCTTGCAATTGCCAGGAAGGAACTGGAAAAGGTAGTTACTGTTGAGCATTGTCATAGGAGCAGTATGGTGAGAGGACGGCACCACACATGGAACCTTGGAGCTCTCTTTAAGTTTTTTTTCTCTATACTAGGGACTTTTTCTAGGACTAAATGAACACAGACGCAATAGAGTTCCTATAGGGATTTTCTTTCATGTTCTTCAGAACTACAATGTCTTTTACATCGTAACCATTTTGCCATTTTTGTGTCAATTCATGAACGAAGGTCCTACAAAGCAGCACTCCTCAATAAGTTGTCTCGAGGCAACACAAAGGCCCTCTTGGGCTGTGCAGACAGGGGCTTTCAGTGCAGCCTGACCTCTCCAGGAGTGATCAATGTTTATGACTGCTGTTACAGTAAAAATAGCAAAAGTCAATATTTGTGCTCTGTATCTGTCAGATAATAAACTTGGCTATAGACACCACACATGACATCCGTGTGCAGTACAGAGTGGCTGGCTGCACCCGGCCAATCTTTCCAGACAGTTTGTCAAAGATGGCACTGTGTTTGCACAGCTGACATTCTAAAAATCCCCCATGTGTCCTTAGGAAAACTTCGATTTTTTTTTAAATCCTGTTGATTCTAGGCTTTAAGCTTAAAAAAAAAGTTAGGGAAAAAAGAAAATAATAAAGAAAAGGAAGGTATAGAAAAGAAAATAAAAGTTCAGATAACTAAGAAAGACAAAGTAACCCTCTGACGAAGCTACCTGACAGTCTTAATTCAAATGGGACGGTCTTACCACCCTAGTCACCCTCCCAAATCTAAGATCCTCTCAGTGACTCCCAGACTATAAATTGCCAAGTGTTGTTGTCGTCATCTGGCAACAGTTTTGAAGAAAATAACAAGGAAATGACAGAGAGGTTATAATGAGGGACCCTAAAGCCACCAGGGACCTGGGAATCCCATTGAGGGATGGATTCCATGTAAAAACATAGAGTCTTCAAGCTCTATGGCCTTGGGTAAGAACCTGCCATAAGGACCACCTTAGCTTTCTCGTCTGTAAAGGGAATATTCAAAGAATTGCTGCAAAGTCACATGAGATAATGTGGGAAAAGACTGCATGCATTGAGTGGGAATAAATACCATAGCAGTTGTTATCCACACATTATGATTTCTAAATGGTCCAGCATAGCTTCCTGTTGTACTCAGCCTGGCTAAGTAAGAAACATGAATCCCTGAACAAAGTGAGCAAGGGAAGCCAAAGTCTACACTTCAGCTCACTCATGAGTTCCATTTCTTCATTGTTATTACTAATCTTCTGTAGCCTGATACTTCTGCTTCCTTTTCCAGTTCAAATATGTGTGTGACAATACGCATGAGGAGAGTCTCCCAGCTAGCCACAGTTTGGAGAGAAAAGTCCTGTTTAGTCCTATCTTTCTGAACCCAAAACCATGCCGAGGCTCACGTCAGTGACTCACATGGCAACTTTCATGATCATACTGTAAGAGATGCTCATACTGGGCATGAAAATGCATCAGAAAATTGCCAAAGTCGGATATTTAGTACCTGTCCTCCTGACTTCCTCTTATTCTCTATGTTTTATTCCTATGTTCACTCTCTGTCAGCTGGTTGCTTGCTCCGCCTCTTGTCCTATGGTTGTCTTTATTCAATCCTGTTTACAATATTCAAACAGAAAGCTCTTGAATTAAAGATGCATGCTAGGGCTGAACCAAACCACAACTAGAGGCATGTTTTTCCAGTAAACAACACAATCTTTGGGGTTCACACTGTGCTCAAATATCCTCCAACAGTCTTCAGTTTCCAAGGGAAGGAACTGACAAGGCAGGGTCATCAGGCTCAAAGCTGCCTGGCTCAAGAATTCCATAGGCTCTAGAGCAGAGGTTCTCAACCTTCCTAATGCTGTGACCCTTTAATGCAGTTCCTCATGTTGTGGTGACATCCAACCATAAAATATTTTTTCTGCTACTTCATAACTGTTATGAATAATAATGTAAATATCTGTGTTGTAATAGGCCTGGTGAACTTATGTCTCCAGGTGAAAAGAATTGGGACCTTGAGAGGCCCTTATGCCCATAAAATAAATGCACCAAGACCTTTTAATGTTTCAATGCTTAGGCCTTAGTTGGGCAGACTCTCAACTAGCTCACCTAAGTCCCAACCAGCCACGTGGCTTGCTGTACCTTTTGAGCCCACAGACATGTCTCTGTCCCCCTGTATCTCCTGGCAAAAAGAGAGCTTCCTCCCTCTCTTCCTAGAGCTTCTTTCTCCCTCCGAGGAAATCCTACCTTCTTATTTTCTCTCTTCCCAGCCAATTGGCCATCAGCAACTTTCATTACAACTCAGAGAAGATACCTCAGATAAGGAGGTAACCAGATCTCAGAGCATTGAAATCAGAATCTGAGAACCAGGCATACGACCTTTCTCCAACATTTCTGTGTTTTCTGATGGCCTTAGGTGACCCCCGTGGAAGAATAGTTCAACCCGAGAAGGAATAGACTCCCAGGCTGGGAATCATTCCTCTAGAGGAAAAGAGATGTCTGGGAGGGGCAGCCCCTCTGGCTTGGCAAAAGTGTCCCATACTAGCAAGAACAGTCACAGTTGGTACACACAGGCAACAGGTATACAGAGATATAAAGTAAGCTGGTAGATGGTGAACTGAGATAGAGAGGGCCTGGGATTTCCATGTGGGAGATGGAAATGCTCTGCTAAGGGTCGCACCGACTTATGGGCACAGAAAAGTGAATTGTTCCCTGTGGATGGGTGAGTTTCCCTGTGCTAGTGAACTGATCTTGTTGTCAGTGAGAAAAACTGTCCCTACTAATGTAAGAAAAAATGCAATTGTTTGAGGGAATGAATTTTCAGAGAAAGTAATTCTCGCATTTTCCTGAGAGAGCAGGGTTTTTCGGTTAATTCATAATTTCAATACATACGCTGTTTAACTCATTGATTTTACCTAGAGTCTTCCATACAAAATGGGTATTTCCTGTTCCAGAATATAATGGATGTGATATGATGGAGTCATCCTAAATGTGAATCAAAAGATAAATCTATAGCAAAATGTGGTATGTGCACACAGTGGAATACTCTTCAGCCATAAAGAGAATGGTGTCTTATTATTTCCACCTGTATGGATCAACTAGAGTTCATTGTTCTAAATTAACCAGACACAGGAAGACAAAATATTTATATTTGGTTCTTTTTTCAGCTGTGCAAGCTAATAGTCAATCTGACTTAAAAATAGAAGAAATTATTACAGGCTTTGAAGGGTGAGGTAGACAATAGATTTTTGAATTCAGCAGAGCCTGGACTACATATCAAAACCTATCACAAAAAATAAACACACAAATACCAAGCAGAGAGAGAAGGAACAGGTCCCAGTGAGCCACAGCCCAGTGCGGTAACTGTGTTCACAACACTAATTTCAGATCCTCTGAGGATTGGGAAGGGAGGACCATGAGGTCTCTAAACAGGAGCTCTGAAGAGATGAACCTGCCAACCGGCCTGATTGCACAGTTCATGTGTGTATTGACATCTCTCAAGGTCCTCCATAGATGTACAGCTGAGACAGTAACTCATGATGCACGATGGGCCAGGGGCACAGTTCAGGTGGTAAAGTTCTGGCCCTGAGAACGCAAGGTCATGAGTTCAAGCTACAGAACCCTCATTTAAAAGCTGGGCACGGTGCCCCATGTCATCTCAGTGCTAAGGGGGCAGAGACAGGCATATCCTTGGGGACTGATGGCCTGCCAACTTGGTCTACTTAGAGAGTTTTAGGCTAGTGAAAAACCCTACCTCCTCCCTCCCAGAAACCAAAAAGAAAATGGCAAACAGCACCTGAGGAAGGACTCCCAGCTAGAGGTTGTTGTCTGGTCTCCACATGTATACGGAGAAAGACATAATAGATACCTACTGTCTCCTAGTTTTGATGAAAAGCTCCATGCATCAAGACACCCAGCCCTTTGTCTCACTCAGCTTCAAAGGCGATGTGTGACATAGGCCTGACAGAGCATGACATTGACTTTGATACAAAGATTGGATGAGTCATTCAGCTCAGCTTCATGGTTTAATCAGACCTTACTTGCTTCCAGTCCTGAGACCGGAGAGAAGGCGTGTTCTCCTCCGCGGGTGTGCCTCTAGAGACCCTGGTTTCCAGCTGGAGAGCCGAAACCAGCAGGGTGAAGAAGAGGTGGAAGCTATGGTGTCATATTCATGGTTCTGGACTGGGCCAGCGCATCTCAATTTTGACAGGCAGTAAGATCTGTTGTTGACTTAAGCTAATTTTATTTGGGTTCCCTATGATTTACAAAAACATACATCCTAAAGAAACTTCAGCATACACATGTGGGGGCGTTAAATGATATCACCCATAGGTGATATCAACGAGGCAAGGACTAAGCTTGGTGTTTGCAATTTGTTTCATGGGCTGCCTTTTGTCAGCACATGCCTGCTCAACTCTTCACTATACTTTTATGTAGAGTTTGTTATCTCTAACAAATTTTTAAGCCAAGTTTTAGAAGAGTCTTGTGAATCACTCAACAGTTACCTAGCTAGTAACAGTGCCTAACAAAGAACCAAACCCTGACCAGGCAGTGGGTGATTCCCAAAGTACACTGAAATTGTCATCATTTGTTTGTTTTTGTTTATTTGTTTGTTTTTTGTTTTGCTTTGTTTGTTTTAAAACCCATGGGACAATTTCCAGCCAAAACATGTAGACATTGGAATTGATTTTGGTTGGGGGGGGGGGGGGAAAAAAGGAAAAGGCAAAAAAAAAAATGAAGTCTCTACACAAATATGAATGTAACAGTTCTCTGGGTCTTGAAATCATTTATGGATGTCAAATATTTTGCTCTGTGTCGCTGTCTAGGCATTTATCTTATTATGGTCATCTTTTGTCTTTTGGAAGATATTTGAAGGGAAAACTGAGAAAGAAATATGTGACTTTCTGGGCCCAGCCAACTAGCCCTAGGTGTTTGTCGGCAGCCCCTCACTGTGGGATTGGCAGTCCAGCTGTTGAGGGGTTCCAGGGAGACAGGCGCGAGAAGGCAATTCATCAGTTTGCTGGGCGATGGATTTGCCCTAATGTTACCATTTCCCTATGGTCGTAATAGCCCCCTGCGCAGCACACCTGGAATAATTTAACTCACTTTGACCCATCAGTTGAGAAATGATTTGGGAAGTCTTTCCTCTTCTGCCAGGAGCTGGGTGGATTCAGAGTGAGAAGACCAAAGAATGTCCACGAAGGCTGGTGATGGGCTGACATATCACTGAGAGGGGTACACTGCCATCCACTCTGGGAAAAAGTCAGCCTGACCCCTGATTCCACCCAAAAGCAGATGCAAAGGTTACAAGCTGAGGAAAAGGTCAGTGTTTGTTGTTTTGTCTTCCATTCAATTAATTACCACCTTTTAAAATTCATGAATTCTCCTTGAGTGCCAGACTTCCATTTTCAGTTGACAAGACATTGGCTGGCATTATATGGAGAATCTCTCCTTAGAGAGGTGAGTTGCTTTGGTCCCCAGGACACTAGACCGTCCCATTCCTTTCATTTCTGCAACCTTCTTGTATGCAGCAGGTATCTGAGCATGCAAGCTCTGCAGAAGAAGACAGAAAGGATTGCCTGGAACTAACTCCTACATAAAACAGCACACATCTCTGGATCATGAACAAATCATGGTTTTTGTTAGCATCAGAACTCGCTGTTCATTCGGGTGTGATTGCTTTGAATATAGATATGTTATTATTTACCTTTCGACTCACTAATAAATCCCTAGCTTCCAGCTTAGGAGTCTTCCATCCTAACATAATGTTTGAAGAAGTAATGAGCCCTAAATGGATTCTTTATCTTTTTCACAAATGGAGACTGTTTCTTGCTGTCTCCAGCCATGTGTTAATGGTTTCTCAGGGGTCACCTGTACCAATAGATCTTTTGAATTTCCCTTGGAACACATGTGGCTTTAAGCTAGATGTTAATTGGAAACATTTATAGTGTCAAACATTTGATTAATGCTCTTGGTTTTAATTGAAAGGAATAAGCATTTCTTAAGCCAAGTCTGCAAAGTTAGGTTGGAGAAAAAAAGGTTCCCAGAATGGCTTAGAAACTTACTTGAAAGCCGAGTGGTATTTTTATTTAAAAAAAAAAATGGGTTCCAGCACCCATTTTTGAAGCAAGTATTTTGGAGACAATTATTAGCCACCTGATAATTGCTAGGGGAGGATAGATTGTAGTAACTTCAGGTGACTTTTGCCAATGACCAGTGCCAGTTCAGAAGCAGAATGTGACTGGACTGCCCAGTGAGGATTTGGAATGATGCAAATTCTGACCATGCTACCCTTGGAGAAGGGAATGTAAGGAGAGAAAGCCTATGATGTCTGTTGAGAGTCCCTTTGCCTCAGCCCTCTCAGTGGAAACAACTGGCGTGTGGCACGAGGATCAAACAGTACAAAGGGCTCTAGGTGGGAGCAGTCCAGAGCCAAGTTCAGAGGAAAGTATGTGTTGACTTTAATTTTTGTTCATAAAGAGCACAAATTGGGTCTCCAGATGGTGCCCTGTAGACATAATTATTCATTGCAATAAATCACATGGAAGTGACATAGCAATTATTCTTGGGCCTCCACCCCTCCCTTGTCAGGTGCTGGGGAGACATACCCAGAGAGTCTTTCAGGTGTTCGGAAGTTAGTGATGGGCAGTCCATTAGGGGCCTACGAGGGGGACGTTGCCATTAGCACTTCATTGTCAGATGGGACAGATAATGGGTGCAAGATGTAGTCTGTGGTGGAGACACTCATCCTCACTGCTGTCGTGGCTCTCTGAATAGAGAGAAAGCATGAGAAGGCAGGGTGCAAAGCTGCATCCACATGTTTGCTACAGACTCGGATGTAAACATTTAAGTATGAATCAGTTCCTTGATTTCTACACTTACCACCAAAGGCTTTGCTTTACAACTCACTTTCTTCACCAAATTCACAGTTTGTTTGGTTGTTTGGGAAACATTTTTTCTTCTTCATCTTTTTACTCATTCAACATGTGTATATGTCAGGGTCACCCAAGCTCCATCTCTGTGTAAAGATATTTAAAAACCCAAGGCTATATCCATAGTCCCACCTGTGCCCCTAAGGAGGCCACAGAATGCTTATTTGGAAAATACTGGCTTCAAAATATAGAATCCTTTACAGAAAATTGTTAAATCTAGCTGCCAAAACAATGTCGTTTCTTTGTAACCACAACTTTATGTGTTTATAAACACATACTGAACTATATTTCTTTTGTTTCATAACCAGACTCTTCCATTTATTATTGTAAAAGGTAATATATTTTATTCTACATGATTTGCAAGGGAACTTATTCATTGTATGTTTATGAAAAAGAGAAAGTAAAAGGTGAATTTACATCATTAAAATTAAAAACAATGTAGACTCATATTCTGTAAAATTCCAGGCCACACAAATCATCCAGTGCAAAAATAGAGTCAGGTTTCATCTTTATATCAAGTAAAAGTATGTTCTAATATTTTCAGAGAATTTTTGAAAGCACAAAATTAAACTTTGTTCTTTAAGAAACTAATATTACAGATTCAGTGATTCCTACATGCCAAATACCATAACAGAACGTGGACGTGGGATATTCTGCCCTTCAAAGGGAGGGAAGTAATCTTGTATTTCCTGTGGTAATGAAACTACATATGCTTCTGAGTTGCTGGGTTAGAGTCATGGTGTCATTACCTCACTCTCTGTTGTGTAAACATTACCAGAAATTGCTGGATATATATAATAAAGAGCCAGGCATAATGGTTCATGCCTGTAATGTTTAGGAGGTAGAGGCAAGAGGATCAGAAGTTCAATGTTATCCTCAGATACATTGTGAGTCGGAGACCATACTAGGCTACATTAGACCCTGACTCAAAACAGAGAAACAAGCAAACAAAACTATATAGAAAATAAGGGTCTCCTTTTAGTATTGACTGGCCCTCCCATGAGTGTCCTGTAGGTGTTCTAATAAATTACTTTAACTTGGCATCTTTTAAAAAGTCATTAATTTCATATATATGTATATGATATGAAATGCATACATATTTCACACACACACACACACACATATATGATATGCATTCTCATGCTCATTCCCCTACCCTCTGTTATTCCCCTCCTACCCATATTGGCCCCTCCCAAGTTCCCATACAACTTTTATATCTTTTTGGTTTGATTTTTTTGTTTTTCTGGTGACCCACTGGGATTAACCAGGTCCATCTATGTGGTCATAGGTGTAGCTCTAGCCACTGGAGTGTGATAACTCTCTAGTGGCTAGATCACTGAAGATCACACCCCCTTCATCTCCTGGATGGGGCTAAAACCCATGAGCCCTTCCCCCATCTATGGCTGAACATTTTTCATCCCCATCTTGGCAGGCGTCATATCTACTGTGAGTTCATGAGTGCTGTGGCCATGTCAAGCCACACAACAGCATTCCATGGCCTTCTACCCTGTCATTCAACTCCTATATTCTTTTCACCCCTTTTATATGATGCTTTTTGAGCAAAGGAAGGGGGTACTACAGGTGCCCTATTTAAGAGTGATAATGTAATCGTGGGTTCTTAGCATCTTGACCAGTCTCTCTGCATTAACCACCATCTACTACAGAGAGATGCTTCTTTACTCAAGGCTGACAGGCAGCACTAGCTTATGGGTATAAACACAATGTTTAGGAGGTGGTATGACAACATCTCCTTTTTTAAATTTTTAAAAAATATTTATTTATTACTTCAGGTTACATCTTCATCACAGTGCCCTCTTTCCAGCCCTCCCAGTCTCACCCTCCCACCCTCTATCCCTATCCCTTCCATCCCACTCCTCTGGAGTGGAGTGTCCCTACATAACAGTCCCCCGCCCCAGTTCAGCAGTCATATGAGGGCCAAGAGCTTCCTCATACACTGGGGTCCTACAAGGCAGCACCACTAGGGCAAAGTGTCTCATTGACAGGAAACAAAGTCTATGTTCCTGTTCCCTTTGGTGCATTGGCTGTAGTATAGTTATCCTGTACTATATGGCTAAAATCCGATTATAAGTGAATAGATGCCATGTGCATCCTTCTGAGTCTGGGTTAGCTCACTCAGGATGAGCTTCTCTAGTTCCATCCATTTGGCTGCAAATTGCATGATTTCATTGTTTCTGATGGCTGAGTAGTATTCCATTGTGTAGACGTACCAGTTTTTTAATCCATTCTTCGGTTGAGGAACATCTGGGTTGTTTCCAGTTTCTAGCTTTTACAAATAAGGCTGCTATGAACATAGATGAGGAAACTTCCTTGTGATTTGGTGACAAATCATTTGGATGTATACCCAGAAGTGGTATGGCTGGGTCTTGAGGTAGAGCTTTTCCAAGTTTTCTAAGATATTGCAAGACTGATTTCCATAGTGGATGTACAAGCTTGCATTCTCACCAGCAATGGAGGAGTGTTCCCCTTTCTCCACAATCTTGCCAGCATGTGCTGTCATTTGAGCTTTTGATCTTAGCCATTCTGACAGGTGTGAGATGGAATCTCAGAGTGGTCTTGAGTTAGATTTCTCTGATGATTAAGGATGCTGAGCATTTCTTCAAGTGTTTCTCAGCTATTAGGGATTCTTCCTTTGTGAATTCTCTGTTTAGCTCTATTCTCCATTTTTTTGGTTGGATTATTTGGTTTCTTGGCATTTAATTTCTTGAGTTCTTTGTAAATTATGGATATTAGCCCTCTGTCAGATGTAGGGTTAGTGAAGATTATTCCCCAATCTGTAGGTTGCTGTTTTGTTCAAATGACAGTGTCTTTTGCCTTACAGAAGCTTTTCAGTTTCATGAGGTCCCATTTATTGATTGTTGGTCTCAGGTCCTGAGCTGTTGGTGTTCTGTTCAGGAAGTTGTCACCTGTGCTCATGAGTTTGAAGGTTTTCCCCACTTTCTCTTCTAATAGATTTAGTGTGTCAGGCCTTATGTTAAGGTCTTTAATCCACTTGGACTTAAGTTTTGTACAAGGTGATAAAGTATGGGTCTAATTTCATTCTTTTACATGTCGACATCCAGTTAGACCAGCACCATTTGTTGAAGATGCTGTCCTTTTTCTATTGTATGGTTTTGGCTTCTTTGTCAAAAATTAAGTGACCATAGGTGTGTGGGTTCATTTCTGGGTCTTCAACTAGATTCCATTGATCCACTGGTCTGTTTCTATATCAGTAACATGCTGTTTTTATTACTATTGCTCTGTAGTACAGCTTGAAATCTGGGATGGTGATGCCACCAGATGGTTTTTTTTTTAATTAAACAGGATTGATTTAGCAATTCTGCAGTTTTTGTTATTCCATATGAAGTTGAGAATTGGTTTTTCCAGTTCTATAAAGAATTGTGGTGGTATTTTGATAAGAATTGCATTGAATCTATATATTGTTTTTGGCAGGATGGCCTTTTTTATTATGTTTATCCTATCTATCCATGAGCATGGGAGATATTTCCATCTTCTAATATCTTCTTCAATTTCTTTCAAGGACTTGAAATTCTTATCATACAGGTCTTTCACCTGTGTGGTTAGAGTTACTCCCAGGTAGTTTATATTGTTTGTGGCTATTGTGAAGGGGGTTATTTCCTTAATTTCTTTCTCATCCCATTTATTTTTTGTATAAAGAAGGGCTTCTGATTTTTTTGAATTAATTTTGTATCCAGCCACAGTGTGTAAGAGTTCTCTGGTGGAATTTTTGGGGTCGCTTATGTATACTATCATGTCACCTGCAAATAGGGATAATTTGACTTCTTCATTTCCAATATGTATCCCCTTGATCTCCTTTAGTTGTCTTATTTAAACACTTGGTCCCTAGTTAGTGGCACTGTTTGGGGAGGTTTGAATGGTACAGCCTTGCTGGAGAAAGTAAGTCACGGGGACACACTTTGAGATTAAAAAGCCTCACCTACTTATAGTTTGTTCTCTGCTTCCTGCTTGTGGTTCACCATGTGCGCTCTCTGCTTGTTGATCCAGCTGCCAAGGCTGCCCCCTGCTGCCATGCCATCCCTACTGTCATGGATTCTAATCCTCTGGAACCTTAAGCCCAAATAAACTCTTTCTTCCTTAAGTTGCCTTGGTTATGGCATTGTATCCCAACCACAGAAAAGTAACTAATATTTCCCATAAGAGCCATGCCATTGTTACACCAATAAGGGCATCATTCCTAGAAAGGTATTACTGTTGTACGAAAGGTCTAAAGCTAGAAAAGATCCTACCTGCCTACACATCAGCTTTCATTATTAGGGAGGAAACTTCCAGCTCAGTTCCGATGTGATTTCTCTGTGTTCTGCATTCCAAGGTTTGAGGCATGTTTAGCAACAGGGTCTTACCAGCCAGTTCTGGTGGTAACCAATAACAACGGCCCTAACTGTGTTTGTTTGAAGATCCTATATGGTCTTCCTCGCTAACAACTTCTAGGGAAATGTCATCCATCCACAACTTCTGGGATCAGCATCATCCACATAAACATAGTACCTCCATTCAAGTGCATTTAAAATGTGTTTTCCAATTAGTTTACAAGCGGTAGATTTCAATGTGGTCTCTTCATATTCTTAGTATCTTAACACAACTCAAATATATTTCCTGATGATTATGAGAATCAGAAGCCTAAAGAAAAAAAATAGAACAGAACTGACAGAATGAACTCATATTTTATAATGGACTTTATTAATTTGACTTATACAATATGGGCTGAGTGGTCCAACAATGACTGTCCGCACACTGGAGGGACTGAGAACACTGTAGCTGTTCAGACCATGAGGTTAAATGCCTATATATAATAGAACAGAATTTAGACCAAAGACTTTGAATCTCAAATGACAATTTGTAGTGTCTTAACAAAGGCTGAGTGGCATACTTGAAATCGCTTAGTCCTTGATCATAGTTTTCTTTCTATTGTGCCTGGGGAGCAGCAATGTTCTGAAACGCTCTCCCTACTGCTGTCTAGCCCTGCTAATCCTGATAAAATTAAACACCTCACCCAATATGTATCTTTACCTTCACCAGTAAGCTGTTTTGTTCTCCTGCATAGTATCATGCAACAGAGGAAGGAAACACAGATAAGACAGATACCCCAAGAAATAGATTAGAATGAGGAAGCCCCACCTAACAGGAGGTGAGAATCAAGTTACTTTCAGCTTGGAGGTGTATGGGAAGAACAGAGCAACTGATGTTGAGCAAAGAGATTATGAGATAACCTTCTTCATCTTCGCAGGGTTGAATCATCAAGAGACAGTGTTGAAAAGAGATCTAATAACTTAAGGGGAGGTATAAAAGTCAAGGTGAATGACCTACTTTTATAGCTGTGCTTTACAAAGACTAGAGCTTCTAGATGCAAGATTTTTTTTTTGCTAGGGTTTTCATTGATGGATGGATGCAAGTAAATGAACATGGAATTTGCCATATATATTCTAGAATATTTTGCATCCTTGTGATAAAATACTTAAAGATTCAAGGAATTCACATCCTTTGGATTTAAAAATATTGAATACTGGAAATTGGTAACAGACATGAAGAAGCAACGTCATGAATGGCTTATGTTCACAACCAATTGGACTGCCAACTGTGAGGCCAGAATATGATTCTGAGGCTTCTTCCTTATTGTCAGGTGACACAAGTCTCCCTGTACATATGGATAGACATGTCCTAGATGGAACATGAAACTCTCATTAGTTGAACATGATCACCTAAAGACATAATAAATATAAAATGATTATATTAAAAATACTAGTTCTAGGGACTCAAGAAATTGCTCAATGGTAAAGAATATGCACTGTTCTTACAGAGGACCTGAGTTTGGTTCCCAGCACTCACAATGGGTCACTCAGTCTCCTACAACTCCAGCCTCAGGAGACCCAATACCTATAGCCTCCATGGTCACCTGCATTCATGTGAACATCTACTCACACATACACAAAATTAAAAGTGATAAAAAATAAATCTTTAAAAATGTTAATTGGAAAATTTTGAAGATCCTGACTGATCCTAGCCAGCACTCCCCAGGGTGGGGCTTATTATTATATTAATAATAGAATGAAACTACTACCATTTTTGTACATCAAAGTAGTAAGAGTTTTGGCACATTTGCCTTTCTACATACATGTGAGGTTTTATTTATGTTATTATCCATACTCAAATTAAAATTATATATATTACATATATTACAGGCATAGATTTTGTAACTATTTGCTGAATGACTAGTAAACTTCATTCTTGGGTCTGTGGTATGGTGGTAGGCGTGCCAGCACCCTATACCTCTTCCCATTTATCTTATCAGAAGAAAAAGCAGCAAATATCTGGTGGTCTTTTGAAAATCCCATATGGAAACCTACAATTGCAGAAGCTTCCTAAAATACATACATGTCCATACATAAAAACACTTTAAATGGAGTTGCCTTATAAAAGAAAGATAATTCCCTAACTAGACACCATGTGTACCAGGAATAGGCTACCTCTTTTTGAACTGATGGCAAGTGAGGTCAGTACCAAATATTATCAGTTATCACCATTGCTCTTGGTTACCTTCCAAAATGTGACAGGAAAGACCCCAATAATGCTCAAAACACCTAACTTCCCTATCCACCACATCATCGTGTTATCATCTGTTTTTAACTCATCAACTCCAATTTGTGTTACTCAGATATTCTTGGGACATTCCATGGAGCTTGGTTGACTTATCAATGGTCACATCCTTAAAGAAAATTAATATTCTCTCTCTCTCCCCTCTCTCTCTCTCTCTCTCTCTCTCTCTCTCTCTCTCCCTTATCAAATTCCATTATCTTCTCAACTACGTGGGAGACTTAATGCTCACTTACCCCCATGCTGTGATTTTGTCTGGCTTGAGCTTGCGCAGATCTTGTGCATGCTGTTCCAAGCACTGTGAGTTCACAGGAGCAACTTCTCTGTTGTATCTTAAAAATAATGTCCCCTTGAAGTTATCCACCACCTCTGGCTCTTACAATATTTCCACCCTCTTCAGGGAAGATTTCTGAGCCTTAAAGGAAGAGGTGTGATAGAGTTATCTCACTGAAGTCTGTGCATTTGGCATTTGCTTATACTATGTGTGTTGAGTAGTTGTGGGGCTCTGTGTTAATTGCAATTTACTGCAAGAAGAAGCTTCTCTACACAGGATTGAGAGATTTACCAACTGATCAAAGAGTACAGCAGTAAGTCAGTAGGAAACCATCTTTATGCTATGCCCACTTAGCAAAATGATATTAGGTTCTCTCTTAGGGTCTGTGACTTATCTAGACTCTTGGCCTGGCTAACAGTTCCTGGTATGGGTTCCATCTCATGCAGTTGGTTTTAAGTCTAGTCAGAAATTGGTTGGTTACTGTCATGACATTCATGTCACTGTCTTAGTAATCTATTGCTGTAAAGAGACACCATGATGACCAAGGTAACTCTTATAAGAGAAATAATTTAATTGTAGGCTTGCTTACAGATTCAGAGGCTTAATTCATTATCAGCATGGTAGGAAGGATTACAACATGCATGCAGGTTCTGGAGCAGTAGCTGAAAACTACTACATCTACTGTAGGGAGAGAGAGAGGGGGGGGGAGAGAGAGAGAGAGATTGAGAGAGAGAGAGAGACTGGGGTCTGGAGTAGGTTTTTGAAATCTCAAAGCCCACCCCGAGTGATACACTTCCTCCAACAAGGCCACACCTACTCCAACAAGGCCCTATCCCCCCAATCCTTCTAATCTTTTTAGACAGTTCTACTCCCTGGTGACTCAGTATTCAAATATATGAGCCTATGTGGGCCACTCCTACTCAAACCACCACAGTCACTAATGCACCAGCAATATATCTTCACAGGACAGCCATTATTGTAGTCCATAGGGTTTGCAGTTGAATAAGATTAAGGACAACTTTTCTTTTAAACAAATATTTAAAAGAGTGGAGGAGATCAGGTGATCAGGCGCCACACTGTAAATTTCCTCAAAACTGATGCATCTGTGTATGTCTGTTATTTATGACTGCCCCATCTCAATCTGTTTCGGCATCTTCAACATTATGTCCCGGACTGAGAGGCATATAAACAACTGGAATATATATGCCACCATTCTGAAATCTAAGAAATCTAGGATCAAATTGCTCACAGATAGTGCCTCCTTTCTGCCTCATCACACAGTGAGGAAAGAGAACTCTCTCTCAGACATCTTTTATGCAGTCACTAATCTCTGGCATGAAGATGCCACACTTATAATCTAAGTCTCTCTGTGTCCTCACATCTGAAATACCATCACACTGGGAATCAAGTTCTAACATATGAACTTGGGAAAAGGCAAGCATGTCTACTGAGTTGTATGATATAGAAACATATAAACACACAGTTAATTATGGATGATTGAAGAGACAGTACACACTCACTAGGAACAGTCTCATCTGAACACATAGTTATCCACACAGCAGAAAAAATGGACATAGATGTTACAAAGAGCCCTAAACACTCACAAGAGTCATTTGGAGAAGTTTTTCTTGTCCATCAGGGTAGTTGGAGCCATGACTCATAAATATACAGTCAAAGAAATGAGCTAAAACAGCATGCATGGCCCTCCCAGACAACAGCTATGATCTCACTAAGAACATTCAGTAAAAAAGATGCATGCCTTTTTTTTTCCTCCTTCAGACCACAAGCAGACAGGGAGGAGGGCAGGGGTGAGGGAGGGATAGAGAGGCTGTGTTGAGTAGACCACCCAGTCCATCTCCCCCAAAGCCACTCCAGCCACAGGCCTGGCCACCCAAGCAGGAGGCAGAAGAGTGAAGGCGTTAGGAATGATATGGGAGGCCTTACACAAACACGACAGTCTCAAGAACCCAAATGAGATACTTCAAAAAACCAAAAGGGACTGAAAAGTTACAGAATCAAGCTGAGACACTATTAAACATGCCTTTCCCAGAATAGAGAATATGGCCAGCAAGGTATTTATAAAAAAATAAATCTGTTTCATGTTTGTGCCTCCCACACACACATAAAAAATAGACTTCTCAATAAAGTGGCTGTATGAGGCTCATGAGTCCTAGATCTTTTGGTTGCTTTGAAAAATTAGATAAAGGTGATCATTGCAAGACCCAGTGTCTACGCGACTCTCAATAACTGGTAATGGCTTCCTTTCTTCTAAATGTTTTCTGTTATCTTTTTATCTGAGGTGAAATTACTCACATGTAAATTTGAAGACATAGTCATTTGCATAAACTTTTAATACATTATTTAGCTATGCATTTGTGAACAGACTTGTTTAAAAGAAGGGGTGTCTCACTGTCATCCTGTCCTCTGTCCCAGGAGGCAACTCTGCCCTCAGCCTGGATCTCTGTAGGTACTAGCCTACAGTTGTTAAAGAGGCAGCCAAAGGAGATGGAGTATCCTAGGCCAAAAACCATCCAAGTCAAAGTGGAGAAGTGTTGGTGAACGTGAACAGTGTTTTGAGACATGGACGAGACACTCAGTCAGGTTATATAAACATGGAACAGAGATGAAAGAAGAGCTTATATTGCTATACTTCCTCTCCCTCCTCCCCTATTTTCTCTCTTCCTTTCTTCCATCTCTCCTCTCCTCCCTCCCTGCTTCCTTCCTTCCTTCCTCCTTTCCTCCCCCTTCTTTCTTCTCTCCTTCTTCCCCTCCTTCCATCTTTCCCTTTCTTCTTCCCCCATCCTTCCTTCCTTTCTCTCTTCCTTCTGTTCTTTCTACTTCCTCCCATCCTTATTTCCTCTTCTCTGCCTGTTTAGAATATTCCTTCCCTGGAAAGATGTGAACAACATTTACCCTCCTTATAGAGTCCCAGGAACAAACTCAAGAATGTTCCACACAATTCCACCAAGGTTCATCCAGGGGAATCAACAAGCTTATTACACTTTACTTATAGAGGATGAATGAAGGTTTTCTGCAAGAGCAAGGGTGACCCCAAAGAAGCTGCCTAGAAAGGTCTTTACCCAGGGTGGATGATAGGATCTATACCTGCAGACATAGAGCTCCTTCAGGTACCTTTCCCCTGCCTATTATTCCACCACCTTCCTTAACCCTCATTGAGTTAGTGCAGTTAGAGTTGAGTTTCATACAAATGACTAAGAAGGTTGGCTAGAACCTCGGCTGATGGTCCAGTGACCCACCCACCCTTCCTCCGATGATGGTGCTTGTCAGCAGCTCTGCTCCTGATGATCTCTTGCAAGCAAGCACAGATGATCTGAAGACAGCAGCTGTTTTACTTGCTGGGCAGAGTTCTGTAACACTACCCTGTTTCTTTTTCTTTAAATATGAACCAGAGGGTTTTCTACAAACAGAACCTCACAGAGAACTTCAATGTGTGACCAGATAAAGGCAAACTTGTTCTTTTTAGAGAACAAGCAGGCATGTGGGACCCAGAGCTCTTCCTGTTTGTGATGCCTGACTATCTCCTCCAGAATACCAAAACAGTCTCTCTGTGGAATATATGATATGAAAAAAAAGAATGAGGCAGGCTTAGTGCCTGGGGAAATTGATACAAAATTTTAAACAGGCTGGTGGCTAAATGAGACATTTTATAAGGAGGCAAATGCTGGAGTAGGACAGTGGCACTTGGTGAAGTGGCTTTGCGTGGTGTCAAGGTGATAAAGCGGGTCCCTTTTCTCAGGATGCTCTTCCATACAGTTCCATGTTGGATGAGTCACAAGAGAAAATGGGTGAGATCTGAAAGGTGGCATGAAGCAGCCAGCCTCTCCCTGAGGTGGCTTTGAGGTGCTCATTACAGGCCATTCATGTTACGGCGATCCAGTGATGACTCCAGCTCCAACTCCATTTTTAGCAGTTGATTAGTTGCCCACTCGGGAATGACACAGGACTGCAGCACACAACCACATCCTTGAAGGTCGCTGCTGGAAGGAGCAAGAGGATGTGGGTTCCAGGACACACTTGCTCCCTTCGAAGATCTCATTCCTTCCTGACCACCAACTCCACTCTGAGTTCAGACTGAAGCTTCAGAGGTGTCTGAGGCACACAGGCTGTTCAGCAGTGCTCTTTGGAGGAGAGCCTAATCCCTGTGCTGAACTCTCTTCCATACTCCAGTGTCTGCTCTGACAAAATCCAGGTGGTCCACTCACTCTTAAATGGCGTGTCTTCCAATTGGAAGCATGGGCTTAGAGATGGAGGGCTGAGAATCAAAGATGCTATCTCTCTCTCTCTCTCTCTCTCTCTCTCTCAGATGGAATCCAGGGTCTTGTGCATGCTAAGCAAATGCTCTACCACTGAGACCTATCCACAGCACCACTCATATCTTCAGGATGGATTTAGGAGCTTCTGACTCTCAGGGAATAGAGACCGGGGCAGGTGGAGCCCTAAGGTCTCTCAGGAAAAACCTGGACCAATAATCAGATGGGAGGGTGGTATGAGTCTAGACAAGGGCAATCCATAAAAGCAATGGAGGTGAGCTGAAGGAAGGAAGAGTTGGTCATTTGAACACCTTAAAAGATGTCCAGGAACATCATCTTCAGTGTGGGACAGGAATAAGATGGGATTTTGGAGAGCAGCCACTGTGCTAGCAGGGTCCCATGCAGGCACCAGTGACCACCATCAGGATTCTGACACTATCCCCATTCAGGGACTGGGACCCTTAGGACCACTGTACTTTTCTCACCTCAAATACAAAGTTCTTACCAATTAGTTTGGTGACTTATCAACAGAATCTGCCCATCAAGGGCGAGAAAATATTCCATGGGCATGGTGGGAAAGAAACCACTGAACTCCATCTCCACTGTACTTAGGAAAGATCATCTCTTTATGCCACATGTTGCAGTTATACACCATGGCTTTTATTAATGTATTCCACAGATAAATTCAAGTCCTGGCCATGCAAAGCAGTCCCCATTGGGTGAGTGGGTTAAACCTGAAACAACTTCTTGGAAGTTAAATCAATGAAAATCTGACCTTTGTTTTAGAATCATGCATAAGGGCCACAGTCAAGCGTACTCACACCTCAAAGGACAGTAGAGAAGTTTCTGTTAGATGGATGAAAGAAAACATGTAGTTTCCTTGGTGATCATCCGTGTGTTTCCACCCAAGTCGTCTTGAACCTGGATGCTTATTACCCACCAATTATCCTGACATTCCCCACCTTTCACTCCTCCATGCCTGTCAGATGGCATGTGGGACCCATTACCACAGGCACACTCTGCAGCACCCCTGGACTTTCATGGTGACTTCTTGCCTTTCTGTCAAGTTCAAAGACACATAATGGAACATAGGTGAGAGGCTTGGCCTTTTTTTTTTTTTAACAGAAATAATCTTGAATCTACGAAAATGTCTGAAAAGAATCAGGACTCCTATGTACCTCCATCAAGGCAGCATCAGTACCGATACATCCAAGAGTTATAAGACAAGAGATTTCGCCATAACTAAGAACTGGCTATTAATTTCAAAAACTTAGTAAATAAAACTCCCTCCTCTGTCAAGACTTTGGAATAACAAAATACCATATATTGTCCACATAGATGTCTAGCACAAGGTGTCTAGCAGACTGAAGGAATCCTGGTTTTTTGTTTTTTGTTTTTTGGTTTTTTTTTTTTTTTTTGAGAAATGGTGTCACTGTGTACCCCTGACTAGCTAGGAACTGGCAGAGTAAACCAGACCATCCTGGAATTCACCGAGATACACCTGCCACTGCTTCTGGAGTGCTGGGGACTAAAGGCTTGCACTTTAAAGAGTTCTTAAATGTGTTAGTAATTAGGCTTTCTAAAAACACAACCACAACTCTCGCTGACAAATTCAGGAGACTTTCTAAGAACCTGGACAGAGGGAGTAAAAATATTGTCTGTTCTCGCTAACTTGTGGGTGACCGACCAGCCATGAGCTGGGGAAACTTATGCATCTTGGCTTCTGTTCCTGTCTAAGCTCCCATAAAACTGTCCATCAAAACACCTATGTACAAGAACCTGTGCCAGGAGTAAAGGTTGGTGGAGTTCAGTTCACACCTGTGGGTCAACTCTATGAACGTCTTCTCCTCTCACACCTGCAGAGGAATGGTCTCTTAGGAGGTAAAGATCAAATGCATTTAACAGCTCATTTTATCGAGCCTCAGGCACCATGGCAGGAATGCCCTCAGTTGGAGGGTCTGGTATTATGTGTTTAAAGTGACAACAACTCCCTTGGAGATCACACTGCTTGGGCAAAAGGACATCCTGATCTCCCAAGTAGGCTAAGGTGGGCATTAGACAAACAGCACATGCTTTAAGATGTATAGAGCCCTGTGTTTTTAAAGGGCTTAAAGAACTTTTTACATGTGTACCATTAAGAGGGAGGGGAATGCTGTTTAAACAAAAACTCGCTGCAGCTGTGTCTGCTTTCTCTGCTAGTGGCATAATCCATCTTTAGGTAAATAGTTCTTTTGTTTCAGCCATGTTTGCCCTTTCCCCTCTCAGGGAGAAAACAAAGACCCATGGGCACAGCGTGGATGAGTGAGCACAAGCGTATATACACATGGCCCTATATAAAAATTCCCAGTTGTACTTAAGGAGACCAGAGAAAGCTATGTTTTCCTCAGGAACCCTGAGAGAGAAGACCTCAGAAAAAAAATAAGACAAGAGATATTTGTAGCAGTGGCTCCCATACTTGGTTGAACATTGGAATCTCAGTCGCTTCAGAAAATGTTAGTAGCCTGAGACTGTTGGGGTTGGCCAGTTTAGGATCAGAGGCATACACTGGGAAGTGTGAAAATCTGGAGTTGATAGCTAGGACTAAGGTCTCCAAAAATATGAGACTACATGGAAATGTTTTAAAAGGTATTTGCATACTGTTTTAGAGAGTGTCTCTCTTAGGAAGTAATTAATGTATCCATAAAATTTAGCATTTAGGGTTACATTGAGTATTGCTGTTTTTATATGCACTCCATCCTCACTGCCTAACCTCTCAGATCACTAAGTCTCTCCCATCTCCACACACCAGTC
Organism: Lophiomys imhausi; assembly: GCA_907164525.1. Taxonomy (NCBI): domain Eukaryota; kingdom Metazoa; phylum Chordata; class Mammalia; order Rodentia; family Muridae; genus Lophiomys; species Lophiomys imhausi. The sequence continues at coordinate 4,969,416 of CAJQZJ010032004.1, read as the reverse complement.
ATACAACAAGCAAGAGAATTCTGTCTACCCTATGTATCTCTGGAGAAACTGAAGGAAATATCTAGCTGTATGAACTTCCTTACCCAATAGTGCTGGGCATCAAACCCAGGTCCTCATGTATAGTAGTTATACTGATTTGAATTAAAATGGCCCCCATAGGATCATAGGAAGTGGCACTTTTAGGAGGTGAGGCCTTGTTGGAGTAGGTGTGACCTTGTTGAAGGAAGCACATCACCGGAGGTGGGCTTTGAAGTTTTAGATACTCAAGTCAGGCCCTAGTGCCACCCTCTCTTCCTCCTGCCTGCCAATAAAGATGTAGAGCTCTTGGCTCTTTCTCTAGCACCAAGTCTGCTTGCATGCTGCCATGCTACAAGCCATGATGATAATGGACTAAACCTCTGAACCTATAAGCAAGCCCCAATTAAATCTTTTCATTTATAAGAGTTGTCGTGGTCACGGTGTCTCTTCCCAGCAATAGAAACCCTAGCTAAGTAGGCAAGTATTCTATCTCTAAGCTACACCCCCAGACTAGATCACCACCAACCACTTGTGCTTTGATGTTAAAAGAAAGGATGACAAGAGAAAAACACTGATGGAAAATATCCAGGCAATAACATTTGGGATTCATAGGCTCCTGTATAGAGAAGCCGTGGCTGCAGTGATGAAAAGATACGAAATAAAATAGATTAACACCACAGGGGTGCCTGGCCAGGACTGGATAGGGATGAGGCTCAGCATTGGCCCTTCCCCTCTGGAGCCCCAGGACTGGTGATCATGTCTGATATTGTGTTGAAGCTCAAGATGGAGTGCTGGGAAGCCAAGCTGGGGTGGCACCTGGCACCTCAAGGAGACACTAGCTGTGGTTATGACTTGCAGTAGGCCATTTGTTGATGCTCACGTATGGAGGGAAACTGATTTGTTTATCTTATTCAACAGGTCTTACTGTGAGTGGACACAGAGAACATGGAAACCTTTAATGTGAAGTAACTGATAATCAATGGCATCGCACATGGCTCTGTTCAGAGCAGATAACGCTGGAGCTCTCTTTAGTAGTTATAGAACTTGGTCTCTGGGCAGGACTGACCCCTCATTTCCCAACTTGCAGAGAGATTTTGAGCACAGCTGTGAAATTTACAGAAGCGATCTTTAAAATTTCAGAGTTATAAGTTCCAAATTACCTTCTTTGCATTCAGATGAGATGTTTGTCTACCGGAGGCATAATATCAACAATCCCATCTCTAATTGTACTGGATAGTCTAATCGAGAAGGTACAAGGTCCTGGTGCAGATACCAGATGGGACAATGTCCTACTGATCCCACCTTAGACCGGGGCAACCTCAGTGAGAAAACGTACTTAGCATTTCCATTTTGTTTTAGCTTAAAAAAATCATTATTGCTTGTTTTTGTTGGCACTGATATACTTATTTTTTTGTATCATTTGACAGTTTTAATCCATAAAAAATAAAATTCAACAACACACTGCAACCACTGAATGTTTGTATAGAAAAAAACATTTTCTTCTAAACCCTTGTCTCTGTACTCTCCTTCACTCTGCTTACCTTCCTACTATCATTGCCAATGCCAATTATCACAAATGTGGGAGGAATCTGTTTTAGTTTTTCTTTTACTCCATAAGACCAATCCTGCATTTAGCTATAACTTCTTATTCTCTTGAACAATGTTCTTCTAGGCTAATAAATGTATAGTCATTAGAAGTACACACAAAATCCTGTATGTGTCCATGGACCGACATTCACCTTTATATTTTTCTGCTGGGAGCATTTTTGCTTTTTATTTTTGTCACTATAATTTCATAAAAGTATAAATATGTATAAGTATATTGGTTGCAAATGAGGTATATTAAGTAGAGATATGAAAACAAAAGGGTTCTTTTTCAAATAACCATGCTTAATACATTATGATGCACCTTGCCTTTGAAAATATATCCCATCATGATTTAGTAACCTTTATTTGAGAGATAGCCTCATTTATGCTCAAAAGACTCAATCTTGTTCATTTTAACACTGGAATTTGACATTACAGACTAAGTTTTGTGATGGGCTGATGTTATGCATTCTAAATGTTAATTAATTGGTCCTGCTTGCTGTCTGTTACTTTGTTTTCAGTCATTGTCTCTGATTGGTTGAATAAATACTGAGGCCTGAGATTGGGTAAAGACAGAGATAGGCAGAACTAAGGTGTGGACTTCTGAAGCAGAGAGCATTTTGGGTAGAAGAAGCCTTTGGTAGGAGAAAACTCCTGATAGTAGAAGTGAAAGGAAGAACCAAGAGCAAGAAAGACAGAAGCCATCGGGTAGATGAAAGGAAACCATTCCACATGGCCTGGAACATGGGCATAGGGTAGAGAATAGCAGTCCAAAGAGACGTATGTATATATGGGGTCATATTTGGGAAATAGAATTATGAGCTAGCTTAGATGGGCTAAGATTGGACAATCCAGGCCAAGGCTTGTTAAAATCCATCATGTGCCTGTGTGCTCATTTATAATGGCGGGTTAAAGATTAGCAAGTGCCGACCAATTAATGATAATCTAAATACTGGTTAATAATTGAATTAGCCATTTTCTACAGTTTTGCTTCAGTTCAAGCAAGGTTTGTGACTTTAATGAAATACTCACATTGACCTGAGCCCATGGGACAGTGTAGCCAACCACATCCCTACTCAGCTTTCATCTTTAAACAAATGCTTACTCATCTCTTCATCATTTTCTGAATACTCAAATGTCCTGGGCATCTCACTGATTTGCCCTGAGCTTTCCATCCATAGATGGCTGCATCATTGGAGGGTTTTCACTGCTTGTTTTGTTTTTTAATAGACTCATATTGCTAGATTATCTCCCAAGAGTGTAAGACCAGTTCACTGTCCAAAGACCACATTTGTGAGGACCATTCCTTTGTGTCCTGGATTCTGGTGGAAAATGGTACATTTATATTTTTGTATTGTTTTTAATAAGACAGGGGAGGTGGCTATGTAGCCCAGGCTAGCTTCAAGTTTTAAAATCTCCTGCCTCCACACCTGCATGCTGTGAATGCAAGTTTTCCCTACCACATCTGGCAAAAGTTTTACTTCTAAGTCAGTTAATGTGATAACTTGTGGATACATATCACACGTAAAAATACTCACTTTTTATCTTTGGCTTCTTTTCTTTTCAGATTGAAAGACAAATTGAAGACACTGAATGGGCAGACATGAGTCACTGAACAAACATTTAGTGAGGCTTGTGTATCTTGATTTACACAGCGAAGAAACAAGCAGCATGCTTCTCCTCAGCCAGCCAGCCCCAAGAAGTGTGATGGGAACCATGACTTTCCTAATGGGACCTGGACTCCTTGGTCAAAGCCCTGCTCATGAGGGTGAACAAATAAACACACTTATAGGAAACAGATGGTTATTCGGCAACTTCTCGGTGTAACCAATTGTGTGAGGAGAAGATACAGTGTCTCTGCAAGCCCTGCCCAGAGCAGGTCTCCCTTTGCTGTGCATGAGGGCAGACCTTCAATCCAAGTGTTCAAGCAGGGAAGACAAGCATAAGGAATGGCCTGGATGTTTAAAATTCCACCCTTCTGATCATCGCCAGATCCACTTGTATTGGCAATGAGATTACCTGAGATTTGCTTCCCTCCAATTTGGGTTGAACGCCCCTAGACAGAGACATTGGCTCTTTACTGCCAGATGCTCTTCTGAGAGACTCGCCACCTTTGAAAAGTTCTGGGTGAAAAGACCAATTAGTGTATTTATGGGGAGTAATTGGCCTACAATTAGGACTACAATATTGATAGGGAAATTTTGGAAGTATTTAAGGTAAAGCACTCACAGGAATGGCACATGAATGGAGACCAGAAGACAACTTGCAGGAGTCAGTTCTCCTCTTAGCCATAAGTGACTGGTCAGCCCCTTGGGGATTTTTAAGGCATGTCTGTCTATGGAAGGGCCATTAACGATGGTCAGAATTGCCTATGTGCTGCTGTCTCTAACCAAAATGTCACTCACATGACTCAAGGGTTCTGTCCCAGAGTATTGCCAACTTGGAGGAAACCACCCCACCCCAGCCCCAAACACTGTGACCACAGCTGAAAAGATATTTTCAGTCCAAATGAGGTGATCCGGGCTTTCTAATTCATATAAATTATGAATAGGAGTTTGGAATTTAATTATTATACAGTACAGGGTGGGGGAAACTTAATCTGCACTCTAAACTCTGAAACCCCCATGTGTTCTATCCTCAGACTAATGTATGGCTTTCCTGGCTCTCAAGAGACTCTAGGGACTTTCTTGTTGATTCTGGAAGTGTCTAACCTATACACGTAGGTCTATTTGCTGCCTTCACAGCCCCCTGTTGCAGTGTGCTCGCAGATCTGAATGCTTCCTATTTCTATACTAACAACTCCAAAAGTTATCAGATGCCAGTCCTTACAAAAGATATGAGTCATGGATATTCAGATATGTGCTATCATGATAAATAGGATATGAACATAATTCAACAAAATCACCATTCAATCAATTAAGTAACAATAAATGAAATCAGGTGTCTTTAGTTAGGGTTTCTGTTGCTGTGCTGAAACGTCACGACCAAAAGTAATTTAGGAGGGAAAGAGTTTATTTTAGCTTACAGCTTATAGTCTATCATCCAGGGAAGTCGGGGCAGGAACTCATGGCTCAAGGCCGGAGGTGAAAGCTGAAGGAGACGCCGTGGAGGAGAGCTGCTTATCGATTTTCTCCTCATGACTTGTTCAGTCTGCTTTCTTATACACTCCAGGACCAGCTGCCCGGTGGTGGCAGCATCCACAATGGCCTGGGCCTTCAACAGCAATCACTAATTAAGAAATGTCCCACAGGCTAGTCCGTCTGATGGGGTGTTTTTTATAATTGAGATTCCTTCTTCCCTGATAATTCTTGCCTGGGTGACTTTGACACAAACAGCTTGCATGCCAATCATGGTGACATGTCTGGAATCTCTGCACTTGGGAGGTAGAGGCATGAGACTCAGATGTTCAAGGTCATTTTAGTTATATGAGACCCCGTCTTGAAAACCAAACAAACAATAAATTAAATCAAATAAATTAACAGAAAAAAAATGAACACATTGGGAGACAGGGAGATGCTCAGTAGGCAGGATGTTTAATATGAAAGCATAAGAACCTGAGTTTGGACCACAAATATTCACATAAAAGACCAGCATAGCAGTAAGCACCTGAAACCTGAGTTACAGAAGCAGCGAAGACAGAGAGGTCCTGAGAGTATATTGGCCAGCCACTCTACCGAAATACTGATCATCGGGTGTTGAAAGAACTATCAATATTTAATATTGATTCATATAATTATTAAGTCAGTGGTAGTAACTTAACCTTCTATATTCTAAATAAACAGGCAGAGACCTGTCATATTTTTAATGAGCCTTAAAGCACTGGGGTCGGGGACACGAGCAATTAACATTTGAATACAAACGCCTTCCAGATCACCCCAACAATCAGGTTCCTTGAGAGACATGCTTCAACAATTCAGGTTGAGTGCAATAAAGGAAGACACCTGGCCGGGTGTGGTGGCACACACCTTTAATCCCAGAACTCAGGATGCAGAGGAATGAAGATCTCTGTGAGTTCGAGGCTAGCCTGGGCTACAAAGTGAGTCTAGGACAACCAGGGCTCTGCTATACAGAGAAAACCTGCCTGGAAAAATAAATAAAATAAAAGGGAAGACACCTGATATCAACCTCTGTGTCCCACATTCTATGCATAGGCAAGCATGTATACTATAAGTGTTTATACTATATACACCAAAGGAATAAATGAAAGAATACAATAAACACATTAATCCAAGCATATAACCTCAATGTGAATGTTCCCCATAGGCTCCAGTATTTGGACACTTGAACCCCCCCGGTACTAGCAGTGTTTTGAGGAGGCAATAGGGAGATGGCGCCTTAGTGGCAGAAGTATATATCCCTGAGGGCAGGCTTTGAGAGTTATAGTCTGGCTTCATTTCCAGTTTGTTCTGTGCTTTGTGCTTGTGGTTGAAAGATGTGGTCTCTCAGCTTCCTGTGTCTGCCCCCATGCCTGCCACTTTCTGCCATGCCTGGCTGTCATGATGGGTTTTTATTCATTTAGAACAATAAGCCTGAACAAACTCTTCCTTAAGTTGCCTGGTCATGGTATTTTATCATGGCAACAACAACAAAGCAAAATGACTAATATACCAAGGAATGTTGCTTTAAAACATATTGAATTATAAATACTATAAGCAAATAATCCAATATATTCCCAAACATCAGCAGAAACTTAGAGAAGCTGGCTGAATAACAGAGCAATAGCCAAAGCTTGTTACTAGCAGTTCTCCTTTGGAATTTTTCAAAATGAACTGAAACACCCAGAGGAGTCCTAAATACACAGTGATAGTGAGCTTGTCTCCACAGGTTAATGTAAGTTTAGGTGCCACTGGTGTCACTAACATTCATGGGCCAGCAGACAGGTAAGTAATTTTGGCTGAGTCCAATGTGTCTCCTGTCACACCCAGCAGAGAGCATCACTGGACAGCCCTAAGAGGATGTGCTATGTACTGAGTAGCTTCTTCAATCGACTGAGTCAAATGAAGACTGTGATCCTCTTAAAGTGAATTTTGAACAAAAATTTCCTTTGGTTCTTCTTCATTTGTTCCTTCATACCTAGAAAACTCAATTCAAGACTTGCTTGTGTTCTGAACTGGTCCATGAAGAAAACCTGGAAGAAAACTATTTAGCAGCTGGGTAGGCCAGACACAGCAGCTTAATTCAGAATGGAGTCAAGCTGATGTTCTCAATGAACCACTCACCTTTAGACTTAGATCTGAGAGCAGCCGAAGTTTATTATTACACATATTTATACAATCAAAGATCAGGCTTTTTTTAGTCCTCCCTAGTACATTCTGGCCCAGCAGGGACTTTAGGAAAAGCAGAGGTTTGAGTATTTGGAAGAATTGGGGGCTTGATATCTTTCTAGGATCTTTAGTACAGCTTGAAAGGAAAAGCAAGTGCTCCTGATGGACTTAACAGAACACCAAAGTAAAAGAAAGGAAGGGGAGAAAAATAGGAATGTGTTCGGGATGATGAATTGACTCTACGTCAAACGAAATAGATTTTGGACTAACTGTGGGAAGTATAGGATGTCTGTGTGTAAAGAGCCTGCCACTGACAACAGATGAATGGATGGGGCACTTCAAAGAAGGAATTTTCCAGCTGGGGCTCACAGGAATCTTCAAAAGCTGTTCCATATGAGATAGTAGGGAAATAGTTTAATAACAAATAGAAACAAATATCTGTATAATATGAGGGGAACAGAAGTTTCCAGAGAGCTATTTGCTCCATATTGCAAAGACCCAATTCAGGCTACCTTTGTGGGTTTTAAAGATATTTATATGTAAATTATTACAGGTAAATCGCAGGCAAGATTTTCTTTATATTCCCAGGAGAATGTGTATAAGGTAATTCTATAATAATCACAGGGCAAATACCTGAGAGACTATGGAGGAATTAGAGAGAAAAAATAGAGCACACTGGCTTTGATGGGCATGAAGAAAAATGCCTCCATGTGCTACTGCATTATTATGAATGAAACAGATCCCTCAGCTGAGAGGAACCCAGCTCACTGAAACCTGAGAGGAAGCAGAGAGCCTAGATCAGGTGACTTCACTCCTGTATCTGTAGCTTTCAGCACAGTGGAGGACGGTTTATCCTCCAAGCCCTCCTTGTATCCTGTCTGAGCTGCTCTCATTATTCACACAGTGGCTCCCTGGTCACCTGTTCCAGGAAAAACTCTGTTGCAGCTGACACAGTCCACTCACTGCCACCTGTGTCTTCTGAGCTCTGTGCTTGGCCTGAAACCAGGTAAGTGGCTTCATTTTATTTTTATGCTAATTAATTTCACAGTACTTAATACCTCTTCCTCCCTTCCAATACTTGTTCCTTCTAATCCCCCAACACTAGGTGGGAGAAAAAGAGGGTTTAAGGGGAAAGGGATGGATATAGGTCTCTTAGAGCTAATAATACTTGCTGATAAGGCTCATTGGGTTCTTTTTAGGGGCAATACCAAACTCAGTAGTCCAGTAAACCAGGAAACCAAGAAACACAGCAAACAGCAGACACAGCAGGAGGACAAACCAGCAGCAGTATGGGGGCGGGGGAAGCACAAGGAATAGGAGAGCAATAACCTATTCCTCCTTTGAAGAGCCCCCTTCCTCTTGGGGCTCTGGATTTTTATGCCTCTCCTGAGTCCTCAGAGTTAAACTTCCTCTAGTTGGCTAAGACACACCCCTGATAGAGCATGAGGCATATGTTGATGATACCTGTGGTCTAACTGAAGCAGCTCCACACTTGGGATTAAACAAAAACATTCTCATAACTTTTTAATTAAATAAACATAACTCTTACCACAGGCCAAGAATTAAAGAACAAGCCGTCTTCCTTGGTTTCTCTTGAAAATAGTTCGTGCCCAAAATCACAAGCCTCTGTTTGGGGCTGGAGAGATGGCTTGGTGTTTCTGAGTGCTTGCTCTTCCAAAGGACCAGAGTTCATGTCCCAGCATCTATGTTGAGTAGCTCACAACTGTCTACAACTCCAGCTCCAGGAAACATAATTCCTTCTTCTGACCTTCGTAGGCACCTGAAAACACATGGTATACACACACACACACACACACACACACACACACACACACACACACACAGAAAGAGAGAGAGAGAGAGAGAGAGAGAGAGAGAGAAGGGGACAGAAATATTTTAAAAGGGAGCCACAAACTCAAACTTATGGAGTACCCACATTCAGAAGGGCTCCTATAATGGCAAAATAAAGTTTGGTAGGACTAGGTAACTGAAGGTATACTTTTAAACTATTTATTAATAACTCTAAACACCTTCCCACCCACCGACCCAAGGTACTGGAGAAAGGACATTAATATGAACACCTCCTCAGGCCCAGATCCTTCAGACAGCTCATCAGCAGTCCAACCAAAACAACACATTCAGGTCAAGCACAGTCAGCAACAGGAACATAGCAATCAGCAGAAACAGGAACACAGCTAACCAGGGACACCAGCAAGGACAGCCAAAACCAGCCGCTTTTGCAGCCCCAAATGGGGCCAACCTAGGCTCAGCCCAACTTGGGCCATGATCCCCAGAAAGTCTCAACAAAGCATTGTCTGGAGTCTTTCGAAGCAAAGCAGTGATGAACAATGAGAAGCAATGCCAAGCAAAAAACCCCTCCGAGTTTTTGGGGTCTTCATTTATACCTTCTCAAAATATGCCCCAAGATGCCATTCCAATTGGTCAACCTTATACCCTTCTCATGAGGGTACTTCCTATTGACCAAGATCACAAACTCTCCAAGGAGTCTGTCCATCAAAGGATGTAAATATGCTCCCCACATGTGACAGTTTTCTGACTGGCAAAACATCACACACTCTTCCATCAGGATGTTTTTTCATGTCCCTCTTATGAGTCTGCTTTTCAGAGATAGACAATGCACCCCCATATCCCATACTTTAGATCAAAACAAAACAAAAGACACATTCATTCAACCCAACTGTGTGTCCAAAGAAATCCAAACTTTCACCACAGGCAACAGAGTCTAGCGACATAGAACGCTGATTCTCATTCAGTCTTACCTCTCTCCATCTCCAGCCTTCCCTGGATATGTGTGTGGATCTTTTGGCTATACCTCCTGGTCCCAGGCTCCATCTCTTCTTCTATCCCTCTATCATTAATCACTGTCACCAAAGTGCCAAACAAGCCATTTCAACAGAAGAAGTCCCCCTCAGCCATCAGTTTCTGCTCCCGGGAATCTCATGCATGCCTGCCACTTCCCCAGGGCAGCTTCTAGTTATCATCTCTCCAGATACAATGCTTGTCTCAGCAAGGTGGCTGCAACCTGTTGATGTACAATGATTGTACAGTGAGGCTGTGGCATCCATCTTTATCCCTGGAAATGCCCCTACATTTTTCACTTTGTATTGATCTGAATGCCACAGAATCATTGGAACAGACCTAAGGAAACACTTTTGTATCCTATATATGTGCATAACAAGAAACTGACCATGGCAATGCATCACTTAATCAAGGGACAGGTGCTGAGAAACCTAGTGTTAGGAGGTTTTATTGTAGTGTGACACACTTAGATACTCCAACTTAGATACCTCCAACTAAGTTGGATAACATCTTATGGGGCTACCTTCATGTATGTGGCAAGAAGATGTGCAAGAGATATCATCCTACAAAAATGAAAGATGTATTTTGTCCTGTGATTTCAGAGGCCATAGTTTCTTGGCCCTTTGTACCTGTGTACCTGTAGCTTTCCAGCATGTCACAGCAGGGGCATGTAAAAGAGGAAGCCTCTGACTTAGGAATATCAGCAGGCAAAAAGAGAGAGGAAGGAGCTGTGGTCTTAATGCCCCTTCCAGGAACACCCCAATGACTTAACTTCCTCCCAGTAGACCCTGCCTTCTGAAGTTCCCAGACCTACATAATAGCCCCATAGGATGGCAGCCAACCCTTTAGCATATTACTTTGGGGGACACTTAAGAACAAAACTGTAACCAATGATGACTATGGTTTGTTGTGTATTTGAAAAGTGCTAAAAGAGTATATTTTAAATATGCTGAAGTGTGAGAAGAAGAAAGAAAGAAATTATGTAAGAAAATAGGAAATAATGTTAATTAGCTTGACTATGGACACACACTACAAATCCTCATTTTATACCACTAATACATATGGTTGTTTCAAATTTTAAAAAATTAAAATAAATCAATAAATTAAAATAAATCAAGATGTCTTTGGTAAGAGGAAAAAACCAGTTGTGAGAATGTTTTCATTTAATCCCAGGTGTGAGGCTGCTTCTGTTAAGACCACAGGTGTAAACTACTAACTCTGCCTTGTGAGCCAGCGGGCGGGGGTGGGGGGGGTTATGGGTTAGCAAACTGAGCAAGTCTAACTCAGGGGGACTGGAGAGAGGGATAAAAAGCCAGAGCCCTGAGGAGAAGAGGCACTACAAAGAAGAAAGAAGTTGCTGCTCCCCCTGCTGCTGGTTCTTCCAACGGCTGTTTTCTGGTTTGCTAGACTTCTGGATATTATGACAACTGAGATTAGTATTGCCCACAAAGAACCCAAGGGCCCTAATCAACAGGAAGTAGCACAAAGTGACCTACATCCATTTTCCCTTTAACCTTCTTTCTCTCCCACATAGTGTTAGGGGGTTGGAAGGAAGAAGGGTTGGAAGGGAAGTAGAGGTATTAAGGATAGTAAAATAATTAAAGAGAATAATAAAAAATAATGAAAGCCACCTTGTTACAGATGTCCCATTTAAAAAAATAAAAGAAAAGGAGGAAATAAATATAAATCAAGAAGTTTGAGCAGTAGGATTTTATGATCTCATTAGAGCCTTGTCTTAAGCTATTTCATTAAAAAGTGAAATTAACTTTAATAATATCTTGACTCTAATTGATTCAAAATATCACTCAAGCATAAAATCAATACAAACATTATGGAGATATCTTATATCCTTTTTTCTTTTTGGCTGTCTGTCAAATTTGGGGCAAAATTTCCAATTTGGACTCCATCTTTCAAAGACCAACAGCCTTGTGTGGCTAATGCCACAACCGAGCAGTCTTGCTGAGAGTAACACAACTCAGAGCAAGGAGGAAGGGCTCATAGCTGAGAGGAACCCTAAGTCATGATCTTCTGGTAAGAAGTGCATAGCCCCTGGGGCACATTATGACATGTCTGTATGGAGCACAGTGGGAATGGACAGGAAGTGAGAAGTTTCACCAAGTATGGCTACAGAACACCTCATTGATTCTACTACCTGGGAGATCTGTTGAACCAGCAAGATAGTCAAAGCAACCATATTTAAACATATCTCCACCTTCCATGTGTCCATATAAATTATTGAAAAAAGCACCAAGCTTTGAAGACAACCGTAGAAGCCTGACTCTCTTCATTCTTTATACTCCAGGTTTTAAATACTGAGTTATAACCCCTCTTTATAGTTGTGCAATTGAATGTGGGGCCATGACATATTTGACAAGAGTAAAAGAATATAAATGTACAGAATCAAAAATTAACTCAGAGTAATTGTGTAATGGATGTGAGATGATCCTGGCTTTGCTTACTAGCGTTGCCTTGGTTTTGAACATAGCATGAACATTGCACTATGAATGTCTCAAGCCTCAGTAACAAAGGCCTGGAATACCTCCACTCAGACTGGAGGATATTGTTTGTTGTGATTTGCTGTGCTTTCATTGTACATCCAAAGTTTGGGAATCTCTTAAATGTTTTATTTTACTATTAGTTTGTGTGTAAATATGGTGTGTGTGTGTGTGTGTGTGTGTGTGTGTGTGTGTGTGTGTGTGTCAGAAGACAACTTTTGGAAGTTTGTTCATTCTCTTCTTCCACCATGTGGATTCTAGGGATTGAACTTAATAAGGCTTAGTTGGAGGTGTTTACCCACTGAGCTATCTCAATGACCAGAGTTTTTGCAAGTACAGAAGCATAATAGTTGGATTATACAAAACAAAAGATTATGGGATTCTTCTACTGTCCTTCTTCAGCATATAGTTACCAGTTTAGTATATCTTTTGGATTTTATTATGTTAGCATAATTTTTAAAGTTGCTGCTTGTGTTGCTGACTGAAGTTCAGTTTTTAAAGTACCACTCATTTTGACTTGGGAGTGGGACAGAATTTTTATTTTCTGAAACAGCCCTAAGCATGGTTCTGAAATTTTTTCTTTCAATTTCTGCAAGGTGACATTCTCAGCATTGGTGATCATTAAATCAAAATGCCAATCAAGGCATCTGGAGAGGTAGCTCTGTAGTTAAAAGCATTCACTGCTGTTTCAGAGCACCCAAATTTGGTTTCTAGCACCCCCTACCAGGCAGATCAGGGATACCTCCTGTAACCCCAGCTCCAGGGAATCCAATGTCTCTGGCTTCTGTAGACACCTGCACTCATGTTTACATACCTACAAGAAAACACACATACACACACATTTAAAAATGTCTTTAAAATATCAATTAACTCTAAAGCAGATGTTCTAATTCAGCAGGATAATATTCACCCAATATTTATTTATGTAAAAGATAATCCCATCCATGTCATTAATATGAAGATAGGTTCCTGCCTTTCATAAATTGTAAGGTTGTATATACACCAAATAATTACTTTTAAATAAATTTCTTTATGGTTTATCATAGATGTTCTTTTTTTTTTTTTTTGCCTGTTTCATATATTTGTATTTCCAGGATCACTCAAAAGTTTCTTGGGCAAGTGCCTTCTAGACTATGTGAAGTTAAGTTAACAGTTAAAACTAGCCACCACATTGAGGATAGATCAGGAGAAGATGAGCCTTGTAGCCATTTGGGCCTGTATCGTACATGAAGCCTAAAGGTGATGTTTGGTGTTACACTGCCCAGCCTTATTAGCTCTTGAGACTTACACCCCCAAACTTCCAGCGTCTGTTACTATTTTCCTTGGGGTGGCTTGTTCCTGTGCCTTGCTTAGCACCAGGGCTCAAGTGGCTGTCTCATTGGTAGCCTCTCATCGGATCACAGATTCACTGGGCTAGCCACCACTCAGGCCATCAAACCCACACATGCTCTCATAACTTAATTCTTTCCAACTCTATCCTTATCGTTAAAAAATTTCCCAAGTTCTAGCTCCAATATTTTTCCATTCTCTTTTCAAAACAGTAATGCATGCACAGAAACAAATTATCTAAATGTACATTTATGAGGTCATGTTTTCTAAAGTCATTTTCTTCATAACTCTATTTTCAAGAATTAAAAAGAAACTATAAACTCTACTAGTCTATTGTAGTCTCTATATACTTCTCACTTTTTTACTTTTTTGATGTATCCCTCCATACCTGAACTTCATGTTCACAGATCCCAACAATTCCCATAATGTTTCCAAATGACTGTCCCTGCTGTGTTCATGTGCCAGAAGCTTGTAACAATATTGAGAGGTAATGGGAACCTAGGTGTTCTGTATTACTTCCCATTGCTATGATAAATACCATGGCCACAAGCAACTTGAAGAGGGAAGGGTTTATTTGGCCTACGTTTCCAGGTCACAGTACATCACTGAAAGAAACCGGGGCAGCATCTCAAGCAAGAATCTGGAGGCAGGAACTATGAAGGAATACTGATGAGTGGCTCATTCACTGATTCATGCTCGGCTATCATTGTTTCTTTCATGGCTCACAGTTGTTGGTGCCCTCCCATGTCAATCATTGGTCACAACAATTTCTTACAAACATGGCCACTTGCCAATCTGATCTGGACAATACCTCAGTTGAGGTTCCCTCTTCCCAAGTGACTCTACATTAAATTAAGGTGGCCCGAAAAACTGATCAGTACAGTAAATGAGGAAGTAATTAAGTACTTCTAAGTGGAAAGTAATTAGTCATGGGGGCTGCATACTTATGAATGGAATAATATGTCTCTCCAGAGACTAGAGTAGTTCTCTCAAGACTAGATTAAGCCTCAGAGGAATAAGTTAGTTTCCACGAGAGTGGGTTATTTATGGGGTTGAAGATATGGCTCATGATTAAGAGTATTTGTTGCTCTGGCAGAGGACCTAGGTTCAGTTTCCAGTAAACATATGATAGCTCATAATCATCCATGGTACACATACATGCATACAGGCAAAATGCTCATTCCCATAAAATAAGAGAAATAAATCTAAAAACTCTTTAAAATTGTGGGTTGCTCAAAGCAGGCCAGCCTTCCCTGTTTCTTCTCACACACATATTCTTTGCATACACCCTCTTCCCTTCTACTAAAACTAAACACATGCTGGAACCAAGCTTCCAGACTTCCAGAACTGTGTGACCTAAATGACCTCCTTTCTCCATAAATAACTCAATCTTTGGTATTCTGTTACAGCAACAAACACATGACTAAGATACAAGCTCATCATTAGTATCCCTGGATAGGAATGAAATTCTCCTCCAGTATAAGTTCCCCGAGGATGACACCTGTGTATCCTGTAGCTGGATCACTGTGTAGTTCATAGCATGTTTTCGTACACATCTTTCCCCACCTGCTAGATGAAAGGGTCCTCAAAAACAGGATCCACATGAGATATCTCTGAAAAATATCAACTCATTAAATTGCATTTTGGGCTTTATTTTTGTTGAACAGATTGGCAACTTTACATAAGTCAGTTCACTTGGGACTCCTTCTCCTCATCTAAAAGAAATGAGCTGAAATTGTGTTTCTAGAGCCTCCGGGTCTATGCAGTTCCACTCTTGAGAGTCACCAGGATGGCTGCCCAGCTCCAGCCATGCCCTTCCCAGATGCCAGGAGGAGCTACACCCTTTCCTGCTGAATAAAACGTTTTCTCCAACATGCCTGCAGGAGGATCCTTAGCATAATTATTTTCTTGTATTTGTGCGCTTGCTTGCCTGTTTTCTCGTTGTTTCTTCTCATGTGCACGTTTCCCTAGAAAGAGTGAAATGCTCCAACCATCCAACAGTAGATACTTTGGTCAGTCCATGTCAACATTTGAAATTATCTCAATCCAATATTGCATAAGAATTTGTTCAACATTTACTTATAAAGAGTCTGAGCCTTTCATGGGAGAAGAGCTGGAAAGACTTTCATTTTAAGCCAGACAAACCTTCTGTTCCTCAGCATAATCTGACCTTTTATAAAAGAAAAAAACTGTAGTTACTGGAGCATGCTGTTTTGTGACATGTTTTTCTGGAAGACATGAACAGTGTCTACTCTCCACAAGCAGAGAATCAATGACACAGCACAGTAACCCATTACCCCAAGGGTACACCTTAGTGAAACAGTGAGTTTTCTAATGTTACCAACAGGAGCCTGGATGACTTAAAGACAGCTGCATTACCCAAAGGCCACTCCAGCATGGGTCTGTACATGGAATGTACCACAGAGTTGTGGAAAGGACATGAACTGTGGATAGGAAGCCATATTCATCTTGTTTTGCTGACTAGAAGGTTGGGCCAGACTCAGAACCTGATGTGAGCAGTTATTTGTGAACAAGGGCATATTCCTACTTACCACAGGGCATTTTGTTACCTGGAATTCTTACAGAAAATTCCAGCACATTTCTTCTTTCTGCTTATCTATCAGGAACCGGCCAAGTGCTACTGATGGAAGACTGAAGGCTTTTCATTCACTGTGAGTTAATGCAACACCACCCCCACATTCTTCCTCAGAAGTAAGGTGGGAATCAGCCCCCAGCTTTAAACCTTGTGCATGGGGCCTCTACCAACATCTGGCCCCTGGAAAGGCTGATGAATTGCTTGTAGCAAAGATCTCATTTCTTCCTTCCTTCTTGGATTTCAGTTGGTGTCTCCCCTCACCCTGTGTTAAACCAGCAACAAAATAAAATTACAGATTGATGCTCAGCTCACTGCACAGAAACCAGCTGACCAAGCCTTGTCACACGAGGTGGCAATCTTAGGGAATAATTGTGTATTTACTATGTTCATCAGCAAGTGAGGGGCTTCACTCTCCCCAGCAGGAAGGCAGGGGAGTCAATGTCTCAGTCTGTGTGTGAATTCCCAAGCCCCGGACCCAGGCTCAGTTTGGAGTGCTTACATTTTACTGCTCTGCCCCATCCCAATAAAGCCAGCCAGCTTTGTTTATTGCCAACTTCCATTCTTAGATGAAACATGATTCCCCTGAGCTTTATAGCATCATTATGTGATATCCTATCACAGACTATACTGAAAAGCCAAGTGACATCATGTTGAAGAAAAAGGGTTATTTTGAGGAAAGAAATTGTTTTAATACTAATTTTATATTGAATTCATTTTTTTAACATTTCAAAACACACTCCATTCCAAATGCTTGACTGAAATCAATCCAGAGGCATCATGTTTCTTCTCTTGAATAACAAAAATGAGGTTGAGTCCAAGATATCTCGGCACTTGGCTTTTGTGGAGAGAAAGAGGAACTGGGAGCTGTAAAATTTTGTTGTTTTATGTCATACAGTCCAAATTCCATTGATAAGTCTAATTCATTTCCATCCCTTTTCTCCTCCCAAGACTTTAAATTTAGGGTATTACACTTCAAAACATCATTGTTATGTTCTTTCGAAGTGCATCTCCATGTCCAATGGCACCTGTGTGGCCTTGTTGCTAATATGTCTTTAAGTTCTTTGGTTACAGCGGTTTGTGAGTTTAACTCCCACATGTTGCCAGACAGCCAAATGGGAAATTTCTGAAGCAAATGGATCTTTTGTTTATGAGAGGAGACAGGCAGAGTCAATAAACATATGTGCTCCTGAATGAATGAATCATGCTAATACTTGCCATGGAACCAAAGTGGGAGTCTGAATTGAGAAGGCTGGTGATATGATTCCATGGCAATGCAATGAGAGGCAGGGATAAGGCTCTCAGAAGAATGCCCTGAAGTTTTCATCACCAAAGACTGCTATGCCCTTGCCCTGCCTGAGTCCCAGAAACCTGATGAGGGGTAATGTGTAAATGAAGAAGTGACAAACACACGGTATAGAAAAGCTGGAGTGAGGTGAGCTCAGATCACGGATGGAGAAGCAGCACTTCCTAGAAGTTCAATGTGTTTATTATATACAGTTGAACAGGAAGGTGCAGATACTACATGCAACTCAACAAGAAAGCAGGGTTATTATACACAGCTGAAGAACGGGGCTGGTGTAGATAAACTCAGCAGGTACAGTCTCCGTGGGTGACTGTAAACATCATGGGGGGAAAGGCTACAGTAGATTCTTTCTGCATACAATGTCAATACTCACACTGGGGCTCAGGGAAGGTTCTGAACCTAGCCCTGGGAAGGCTTTAACATTCCCATGGTGCTGAGGCCTTGCGGTCCTTTTAGGGTCTACTTGTCAAGGCCTACATAAGGCCACTGACCTGTCTCTGCCTTTGCCAACGATACTTATTCACTCAGTACTTCAATCACTCCCTACAAAAGACCCTAGCTGGCCAAAATTGTCTTCTCCTGGTTTTTGACATCAAGTTGCTCCATCGTCTAGAATATCTTCCTAAAGTTTATATGATGATTTTAAAGATTTGTTTTCATTATTTTTTAAGTATGTGTGGCCTTTTGTGTCTGTGTGGGCTTGCAAGCTCATGAGTGCAGGTGCTTGGAGAGTCCAAGCATCACACCCCCCAACATGGCGTTACAGGTTATCATGAGCCTCCTGGCATGGCTGCTGGAGATCTAGGTTGGGTTATGAGCAGTATGCACTCTTAACTCTGAGGTATCTCTCCACCAATTATACCATGTTTGTTTGTTTATTTATGCTAGTTTCATATCAACTAACACAACCTCAGCTGTAGCAATGGGTTTATAGGGTCTCTGGGTTGGCTTGGTCCAGTTCTGCACTGCAAAATTGTCCATTGATACATGATACCTTGTACACTCTCTGCACTTTTTAAATAACTGCAAAGAATTTCTCAACTCTTATGAAATTTTTGTGGTATTTCTGGCTACTATCCCTCTTAGACCTGGGAGGCCGTAGATCTTCTTTCTGTGTTCAGTCTCAGTCTCTGTAGGTGTTGCTTCTACGAAACTTCATATAAAGGGAACCATAGACTTGTTTACTTAACATGTGGCTTTAGAAGTTCGTCTATATTGTTTTGAAATTCCCATGCTTATTATAAATCATTGTATGGATACACTTCATTTCATTCACTCATTCACTAACTGACGTGGAATTCAGGGGCTTTGCCTATGATGTATTTGGTGTTATGAATATACCTAGACAAATCTTTCTTGGTAATATAAGTTTTCATTTCTCTTGAGTAAGTATTTGACAATGAAAAAGTTATGTCTCTAGATTTACACTAATTTTTAAAGGGTTATGGCAAGTCCTCCACTCCAAACAACATTATTTGATATGTTTATCTGTTTGTTTTTGAGACAGGGTCTTCCTATGAGGCCCAGGCTGGCTTTAAACTTTGAATCCTCCTACTTTCGCTTCTCCACTGCTGAAGGAATCATTAGTGTTTCCTCTATCACCTTCCCTGCAAAGCTGGTGTTTGAATCCAAGCTGTGAAGCCTGATAGACAAGCACTCTAAGCATTGACCCTTGAACTCTGCCTTTGCCCAGGGGCTGTTCTTGCTCCTTTGTATTTCCGCGTGGATTTTAGGGTCTACTTGTCAAGGCCTACATTAGGCCTGTTGAGCTTCTGATACATGGGTTATATTGATAGCGGTATTCCCCACAGAATTTTCTTGAGAATTGTCTCAGATTTTCAGGTCACTTCACCACCACCGTGACAACTCCAATCCATGCTCAACCCCTGGTGGCTACAGCTTTCATACATCTCAGAAGAAATTCATAGTTCAAAGTGGAATGGCCTTAAAATCTGTTAAATTTTTCAAGAAAAAAATTAAGTTAAATTTAAAGAAAAATAGTTAAATTATACCTTCTATGCTATTATGACTTGGATTGTCTATTTTAAATTGTCCATCAATTACCTATAGAAATATGACTAATTTGTATGATTTGATAATGTACTCTACAACATTCATGAATTCCTTGGTGAATTGCTTGAATTATCTACACTTGAGTTACATGTTTTATGAATAACATGGTTTTCTTTCTTTTTCTTTTTTATATTCAGATTCTTCCATCTTCTCTTCCTACCTTTCCATGTTAGGTAGCTCACACCTCTTTACTCCACCTCCAATCACAGAAGGGACGTGCCCAGCCCTTATTCCCTGGGTGATGCCAGCTACAGGGTTTTTGTACATTTTCTGCTTTCTCTGTGTAGTTTGTTGAAGATTTTTATCATGAGAGGTTTGATATTTTATCAAAAACTTGCCTGAGTCTGTCTTAATAATTATGTGGTTTTCTTATTCATTTTATTAAAAATGAAATGTGAAATTTTGGCCTTTTGCTACTAATTGTCATAAACTGTTTAGGATAATTAAGAAATGCAAACTAATAGTCTTGCAAGCCTGTCATTGTGTTAGGTACTATGACAGTCTATTATAGTTATTTTCTAAGCTAATCAGAAATCAAGTTGCTAAGAGACAAGCAACATCTGTGCTTATCCTAATATAAGATATAGATAAGGCCTCTTCAAAAACCTCAAGAGATCTGCAGAATATGGTATTCAAAGGTGTTTTCTTAACTTTAGATTTTTTTTGATATCTAGACATATCAACTCCTGACAGCACCCCCTATTCTACTCCAAGTAGAAGATGAGCATCGAAGAATCTCCAGTGGGAGATGATTGAATTAGTCGCAAGCCTATCTATTGGCAGGAAAAACCCCTTGCTCCAACTGTAGACAGACTGCTGTCCAAAAAGGACAAAACTTAGAAGCAGGTAAGTCGACAGCCTGGCTCTGCCAAGACAGGGTAGGTAAGTCCTTCATAACCCCTGCTCTACAATCAATGTCTGTCAGAGAAATGGGGCCAAATGACTGAAGATCGATGCTGTAATGTATGGAGAGAAAACGGGAACTGTCCAGGCAGCCACTGGTATGTCATTTCTTAGTTTTGGAAGCTGCAGGCCCTGAACTTCCTCTAAAATCAGATATATTTATCCCTCTCAGGCCTCTGAAGTAGTTGAAGAATAGATAGCTAGAGTCTCATAATTAAATTTTGAGTTGTTTAGGAGTCAAGAGAGTGTTATGGATCTAAGAAGATGTTTTGAAAATTGTAATCCAAGATAGTATGAAAGTTGAGTTAGATATAGAACTTTAAACTCATGGAGATGGTTAGATAGTAGAATGTTAAAGTCAGGTACCAAATACATATGGACTGGACATTGGGAATGTACACTAAGCCATATAACCCTCATAACTGTGGCCTAATTACCTCTGTTGTACTGTATTGTATCTATTATTATAAGAGAAAGAGCCATTTGTTGGACTGAAAGGGGGAGCTGTTGGGGGGAGTAAGATATACCTTAAACTTAAAAAAAAGGAAAGATGATGGGGGGTTGAGGGTGGGAGGGTGGGACTGGAGGGGGGAGTAGGGAGGGAATTGCGATTGAGATGTAACTTGAAATAAAAAATAAAGTAAAAAATGCTGTGCTACATTGATTTTCAAATATTAAAACAGTATTTTTGCTCATATGGTAAATCCTTTTTCATTGTGTAAATCTTCCTTTCCAACAGATTGCTGGATTTAATTTGTTAATTTTACCTTTGGGATGTTTGTGTCTCTGTCATGAGAACTCTTATTCTCGAGTTTTCTCTCATCATGTTTTCTTTCTGACCTTCACATTAGACTAAAACTAACCACAGGATAAGTGAAGAATAACCTCCCTGTTCCAACTAATTAGCTTGTGAAAACCAACATAGTTTGTTTCTAAAACAGCTCTTTAGTTGAGCTTAACCTGTTCAACAGGAGGGAAATTACACCTAGTACTGTAACCTAACCAACCAGCCGTGGCTAGTGAGATCATAGGTCTTAGAGGAGAAATTGTTCCCACCACTTTACTAAACCAGCATTAATTCCTAAGTGCATCCTAAATATCCTTCCTCATACCTACAGATAAACGTAACTTTCAGCCCTCATCAAAGAAGCTTGTCTCTGTAACAGAAGGAGGCCATTACAGAAAAGCCTCAATGGTCAAACACAGAAAACAAATTACCATGGGATGCCCAGCCCTGGTTGACATATTTACCACAGAACATGTGAGGCTCAGGGAACATCACAGAAAGGGGTGAAAATCTGTTGTGGTTGAATAGTGCCCCTCTCTCTTCACTTTTCATGAAGCATTTTGAGGCTTTGTTTTAGACGTGCAGCACTACAACAGCTACACCTTCCCAATGTCTTCAAGTGACATCTCTGTCATACTTGTTATCCTCAAGTTTATTTTGTTTACTGTCAGTATAACTCTTCCATGTCTTTTACTGTGAGTATTTTTTTCTAACTCCCCTGAGTCTACAGTGCTTCTCATTAAAAGCACATAATGTGTTTATATCTTGTTTATGTTAGAATCTGCCCCTTCTCTCCCTGTCACTCCCTAAGTCATATTGTATTTATGTATTTATCTATGTATTTATGAATTTATTTCTTTATTTATTAATCGTGAGTTAAGGTCCCAGTCTATAATCCATATTTGTCTGGAATGCACTATATCAGTGGTTCTCAACCTTTCTAATGCTGTGACCCTTTAATACCATTCCTCATGTTGTGGTGACCCCAACAATGAAATTATCTTCTTTGCTTCTTTATAACTGTAATTTTTATGTTGTTATGAATCATAATATAAATGTCTGTGTTTTCCAATGGTCTAAAGTGACCCATGATGAATCATAATGTAAATATCTGTGTTTTCCAATGGTCATAAGTGACTCTTGTGAAAGGGTCATTTGACCTCCCACAAAAGGTTTAGGGTTAGTTTGAGAACTGCTGTACGATATAGTCCATGCCAACCTTGAAATCACAGCAAACTTCTGCTTCAGCCTCCAAAGTCCTGGGATTAAAGGCATGAATCATCATTCTGGACTAAAGATCACACCCTTTCTATCTCCTCACCTTTGTACAGTGGTTAACATTACTGAGTCCATGTATGTATGTAGTCCACAATTGTGTCATAATTGCCAGTTTATATGAACTTAAATTTGCAAAGGTATTAAGACAGAAAAGTGGAAGACATGAATGTCTATGCTCTTGTGTGTTTAGCTTCCTCATCATTTCTAGCACTGCTCCTTTTCCACCACCTAGGGCTGCTTTCTTCTTTGGAAGTGACTTTTTCAGTATTGCTCAGAGGGTAGACCCCATCGATCTTGGGAATGGGCTCTTCTTCCTAAAAGTGTGTGAGAGGAAGAACTAACCTTAGGCCAGGTGTGAGGAAAATGAGCTTCAGTTGTCCATCTAATTTATAATCCTTTGTATTTATATAAAATACTTTCAAGGAAGTAATTGGTGTTGAGAGGGAAGACACCAAGTCAGCTGCTTCATAAAATGTTTTGAAATGGATAGTTTGTACAAAATGGCAGAGTTGGCTTGGTTATTTGATCAAGGTGTGATGTCAAGAGATTAACAGAAAGACCATTCCCATTTGGTGACAGTCTGAGATTGTATGTATAATGCCTTCAGAGGGGCTTGTATACATTTCCTATATACACATTATGACAACATAATTCCATAACTCCTTCATTGTTTAACCAACAAGCCAATTTCTAACTTTGTTACATATTCCTCAATGACAGAAAAAAATTAGGGAGCAGTGGTGTGTAACTAAAAATAACTAGGAAATTAGGGAAGGTGGATAGGTCAAAAATCAAAGCAGTAACTCAATGGTCCTGTTTATTTAAATAAAAGTATATGAGCGCTCTCTCTCTCTCTCTCTCTCTCTCTCTCTCT
>CAJQZJ010032004.1:4929107-4940802 GCA_907164525.1 Lophiomys imhausi | reverse complement strand
GTGGACCCTGGAACTCACTGCCCACACAACCTAACCAGCTGGTGAGCTCAGGCTCAGTCTCAAAAATAAAAATAAAACACAATCAAAGGGAAGTTGAAGAAAACCTAAACCTCTGACCCACACCCACTCCCCATACGCATAAACATACACAGATACATAGCACGCACACACACCCATAACATAAACACATACACACACATTGAAAAATATGTAAAACTTAATAACTAGTTTGATAAAATATAATATATTCACATAATAAGATTGCCTGAGGGAAACAACACTGTAATTTCAAATGATATTCAAGGGCTGTGATATAAAATTATGTAACGAGCACCTAATTTTATGTGAAAGATCTGTATTTAAAAAGCTCTAACACATATTATCAGAGAGAATGTGAAATGACTTAGTCAATATGCCAGAGAATATAGTAGTTTCTTATAAAGATAGACATACATCTACAGTAAACTCCAGCTATCACACTAGTGGGACTTTATCCTCTATAAGTAAAATGCATTCTGTCACTGAAATTTGAACATGGATGTTTATCGCAGTTTTATTCATGATAGACCCAGACTTCAACTAACCTAAATGACCTTCCATGGATAAGTGGCTAACCTGTGGTGCACCCATAGCGTAGATTATTTCTAGGAATTAAAGATATAAATGATTGATACAAGCAACTTGGATAGAGTTCAAGAATATTTTGCAGAGTAAAAATGAGCAATCTCAGCACAACGCAGCTGCGGCGATGGAGAACAGATCAGGGGGTGTGCGGGGCTATGGCCAGGGAGAGTGTGACAGAGAGGCACCACAAAGCTGTTTCTCCATGTTGGTGGGGAAATTCTGCATACTGGTGGGGTTACAGATGCCCAAATCTATACACATGAGGCAATTTCAGAGAAATATACACCAGGCTAAAATGGTCTCTGGAAACCAGTGGACTCCAGCTGAGGTGGAGTGACGGCTGGGCTGTTGGCAATGTGTTGATTCTGACAAAGTGCTGTGTGAGAGACTTCCATAGAGAAAGTGAGGAGAGAACTCATGGGAATTCTATGTGCTGTTTTTGCACCTTCTGTTAATTTTAAATTACTTCAATATTAGAAAATTATAATTAAAGACATATGAAATATGAGTGCCTCAGAGTAATTAGGGCATTGGTAATTTCTATGTTCATTTTACATTTGCTAATTTTTCACACTGCAATGTACAGGTGTTACTTTTACAGCTAAGCTAAAGCCATGCATATGTAATTAGTAATGTCAAGACATACAGATTAACATGAAAGGTTAATTAAAAATAGATATGTGTAATTATTGATATAAGAATGACAATGAAGTTGTAGGAAAATATATATTAATCTTTATATACCAGGAAAGAGAAGGAGAAATTTAAAAATACCACAAACAAATTTTATCTTGCTTTTTAAAATTTAAAGATATGTATACTTGCTTGCTTATTATGAAAAGACATTACATGTATTATTTTAAAACTGTTAAATAAAATATATGAAATGTGATGGTTAGTGTTGCAAACTTGACAAAATTTAGAGTAATTTAGGAAATGAGTCTCTGAGCATGTCTGTAGGGAATTTTCTTGATTATATTGATTGAGATGGAAAGGCACACTCATTGTGAGTAGCACCATTCTTAAATGAGGATACTACACAGTGTAAGAGCAGGGAAAATGTGCTGACCATCAACATCCATGAATTCCTAGCTCTCTGATATTGACTGAGGATGTGGTGTGGCCATCCCCTCAAGTTCCTGCCTTTGTGACTTCCCTGCCATGACAGACTGTAATCCTGAATTGTGGTTCAAAGAAACTCTGTCCCCTGTAAATTGCTTTGGCTATTTTATCACAGTGACAGAAATAAATGAAGACATAACACTTTAAAAATGGATTTAGTTTACATACTGATTTTAGGTATCCTGGTACACAATTTGCCTCTTGAAGTTGCATTGGAGAAAATTATAATTTATATTAAATGGAAATTTTCATATAGTGATGCTAAGAATAAGAATTTATTGAGACAATTAGTTGAAACAAAACATAGCATGGGCCAGATTATCACCTGTGAGAAAAGACAGAAACAGAAATTATGTCACTACAAATGTTTTTCAGTGAAGCCAAATAGTTTTTTTGAGATGTATTAATTTATTATTTATGTGTACATATGTATGTTGTGTGCTTGCATGAGTTTACATGTATCATGTGCATATGGGAACCTCCAGAGGCTAGTTATGGATGTTGAACTGTTGGTAGAGGAGTTGTGAACTGCCATGTGGATGTGAGCAATCTCTCCAGCTCCATGTCAAAATAGTTTTACATATTTCTCATTAAAAACCTGTATATAGTTAAAAATACTATAAATCAAAAACAAGCATCCTTGTACCTTTCAATGGATATTCACTCATTTTATGCACAGTATCTTGTATTAAAGAATTATTTATTCTGAGCCATGAATATGTATAATGTCTATATAGCTAAAGACATATACATGTTTGCCTAAAAGTGTAAAAGCGCAATAAGAGTTTAAAAATCATTTAAAAAAATTATTCTCTTGAGAAGCAGACATGTGAAACAAAATTTAACACCTGTGTTAGAAACACATTTGCGATCTATTGTGAAAGACAGAATTCATTACAAAATATCTTAGGGTTACATATTTCAAGTAAAAAATCAATGAGATTTCCAAGTTGGTCTGAGACTCAGGACTCAGAGTCCTGGGAGATGTGACCCAGGACAACTCTGACTGTTGCCTTGCTAATAATGACCAGTCCTCCCAGCAGGCCATGTTTTCAGATGTCATTCTCAAGTGTTATGTTTATAGGAGTTTGTTGTTGTGTACTAGTTTACTTTGAAATAAGTCTCCCAGATATCCACAAATCTTCTCCATGTAGCCTAGGATAGCCTTCAATCCACCATTCTGTGTTACCAACCCAAGTTCTGGGATTATAAGTGTGAAGAACACACCCAGTTCTAGTCCCAGGTCTTCAGCACTACACCCAGTATGCTTTTAACATCAGAACTACCAAATGTCACAACTCTTGGCTTTTTGGCAGAAAAATGAAGTCAGCCTTATCTATTGCCTATTTATACTTTTTTTTCTAATCTCAGACAACTAGGACCTTCTAATGTTTCAAGTGTTTAAGAATTAAAGTCAACCTTGAGGCTAGATGGGGACCAGTTAGCTCACTGGGTTTTGTAATAAGCTTATTCTTGGTAAACCCAGAGGTGACCTCATATCTGACCACACAACCTGGAGAATGGACAGCACATATCAGCTCCTTGGGATTTTTCTGTTGTTCTAGGTGTGTGTGACTCCTCAATTAGTAAGGGATGTTTTAATTAATTCCCTGAGAATAATTTCCATTATCAGTCATTCCTTCCCTTGTCTTGTCAAAGGACTCATTAGCATATGCGAGAATATCCTTCCTTTGAGCTCTGGCTGGATGGCTTAGCAGCTATGTGACCTTTAGTGAATTACTGAAAGAATATTTTATTTCATAAGTATACTGAAGTTTAAATTATGTTATGTTCCCCATGCCTGGGAAAACACAGGCACCAATAAATATTTGTTGAGTCTGAAGTCCAAAAGTTAAGGATCTGGCAAATGAGTACTCTCTCTCTCCTGCAGGGATATAACAAAGACAGTTACTGGAAGGTCAATTTGTTCTTAAAGAAATTAACTTCATTTGTCATTTCTTTACTGTTTCCTTTTTGCTGGGCTTGGGGAGTGTTGGTCTTGTACTTCTGGTATTTTACAATTTAATCAGCCCCAGTAGAAGTCCAGTTTTGTGTTTCTAGCTTTGCCTTTATTTGGCTGCTGAGTTTTGGGTTACTTGAGAGCCATATCTTTTTCTTAAACACAGGAACACTGGATGTAATTTTATAGTCACTAAGTGAACAATTATTTACTCAAATTGGTACTTGGAAAGCTTTGCCATGCCCACAATGCTTGTTCAACCGCTTTGATAAGAACAAGGTGATGCTCTTAGCCCTCTGTGTGGCTTGGAAGGAATGTGGTAATAATATTTAGGATGATGCCTGCCTTCAGTGATCACCCCTCCCCCCAGTCCCCCTCTTCTCCCTCCCTGAGCAGCCAGTGTAACCAAGCACCCAGCCTTTGCTTTATGTGGGGCAGGGAACATGCACTGTCTGTGTCCTGGGTTCAATCCTTTTGGAAACAAAGGTCATGAAAGGAGGAAGATGTCACGGACTCCTCCCAGTTCACACTCTGTCAGCCACAGCCTTGGGCCACCAAGTGCCCCAAACACTCCAACAGGTTGGAGCCCTCAAATGGAGCCTGGAGGCAGAAGGGCTCTTTCTAATATTGCCTCAAGTCATAGAACAATTGAAGTCACAGGAAGCATGCTGAGGTCACTACTGCCTCTTGCAACATAGAGACTTAGAGGATAAGGTTACGTTCTGAGGGTGTGTGGTTTATTTATTTGTACTGTGCTAATGGCATCAGCTCTCTGAGGACATCTCTCTGAGCCATGGTCCCCACTGCAGCTTCCTGTTCTGGTTTCTATTTAACAGGTTCTAAAACTAATTGTCTCCTGGGTTTGCAACATGGTATCAGGCATGTTCATTTCCTCACCATTCTCCATGCTACCCTGATAACCTAGTTCTATAGCTAGGAACTAGCTGAGAAACTAGTTGAGGATTACTCTTTCTTTCCTTTAAGAACTATAATAGATGATGTATATAGAATAATCACTGCATTACTTAAATCGCTAGTGTTTGTGATCCAGGAAAAACCACCACTGGCTGATGCAAACTGTATAGGTGTTTTCCACAGCTGTTGCCTGAGCAGCTACTAGCATGTGGATGGGAGAGACTCATCTATACATGCCCCAAATAAGTCCGTTTTTGTGTTTGGAGGACTTTGGATTCTCTTTTATCTCAGGTTGGGCTCTGCTCTTGCTCTTGAGCGACAGGGATTCTTTGGGAAATATGTATGTGTTTTCACTTTGGTGACGTTGTTGACGGTTCTCCCAAGATAGTCATCAGCAGCGGACTATGCCCGATACACATGCACCAAACTTGACCACGTCTTTACAGCAGTAAGAGAGATAACAAATAGAGAACTTGACCTAAGTCTAGAGTTCTAGAAAAGACTCTACACAGTAGTGTGTCACCTCTACATTCAGACTTTGCCTCAGACCCTTCTTTTGCCAGTGGCAGAGCACCAACTCTTTGTTGGGCACAATTTCAGACTTTAAACTGTTCTTAAAAGAATGAATTTTAAAGTGTTTGAACTTGTAAAGACTATGGTACTTTTTAAGTTTGTAAAATGTTTTGGATTGTAATGTTGATGTTAATGTGTAATCTTGGAGATGAACAAAAAAGGAAAGGTTATGGTTTAACAGTGATGTATTTGTGTAGTAAGCTGAAAAGGGATCAATTGTCCTGGCTAGTTTTATGTCAACTTGACACAAGATAGAGCTATCTGAAATGAGGCACCTCAACTGAGGATATGCCTCCATAAGATCTGGCTGTAAAGCACTTTCTTAATTAATGATCAATGGGGAAGGGCCCAGAATATCGTGGGTGGTTCCATCCCTGAGCTGGTGGTTCTGGGTTCAATAAGAAAGCTGACTGAGCAAGCCATGGTAAATAAGCCAGTAAGCAGCACTCCTCGGTGACCTGTGCATCAGCTCCTGCCTCCAGTTTCCTGACCTGACTTCCTTCGATGACGAGCAGTAATAGGGAGGTATAAGTGAAATAAACTCTTTCCTCCCCAACTTGCTTTATGGTCATGGTGTTTCATTGAAGCAATAAAAACCCTAAAACAGGGCTGACTTCTAATTCCTCCACTTTCAGTACTTGAGTGAAGAGGAGTGTCTCCACTGTCCCAGATATCACAGCTGTAGCACCCTAGGAGGATGTGCCCTCTGAGCTCTTTAAACTTCCCTTTTGGCTGCCCATGCAACCCACAGAGCACCCCATGGGAAGGTAGCCCTTGATCTCCTCCCAACTCCTTATCTATACTTCATGTACAATATGCTTTATCTATGGGAGTCTACTACCCAAATACCATTATGCTTTGGTCCTAACTTCTTGGGGAAAGCTTTCAGATTATCAGAAAAGCAATGGACACTCTAAACAGCTAGAAAGGTGAAGCCACAGCATTAGCAGTAGAAGGAAAGAAATCCTCCACTTGGTGCTAGGAGCTTGCTGATGGCAACTAGCAGAGTAGAAATTAGATGGCATTTCAAAAACACTTCTGCTGCTGTTGTGGCTCATCACCCTGAAACCCTCCGCCGACTACACTATGGGTACACTCAGACCAAATATCGTGTGCTGAAACCCAACAAGCAGAACGCAGGGAGGCTGTAGGAAAGAATTCTGAATCTCATCTGCCCAGCAGTCAGGGAGCTGAAAATCTGTCAGCAACCCAAGTATACACCTGAACTTTCAACAGACTACAAGGAACATGCAAGATGGGAGACTGTAGCTCAGGGGTGGCCAGCGTTGGTAACCAGAGCCCTAAAGTAAATTGCAGAGTAGTTAGAGATCTGAGACTCCACTTGTGAAGCACCTCCTACAGACACAGACAGCATCCAAAATCTGATCATCCAATGGGAGGCTCAGAGAGGAAAAGGGAGAGCCCATCCAAAGGAACACTACTCAATGCCCAATAGGAGTCTACAGGCCAAGGAAGGACGGCAAGAGAGGGGAGAGAGGAGCTAGCTATCAGACCAGCTTCCACATCACATTTCTCCAGTCAGTCCTTCTGTGTTTAATTCACCAAAGACATCTCAGCAGGGCAGCTCAGTCCTTCTCTATTCCAGCCCTGTATCACTTTGTGTTTTCCTCTTTAATTCTTTTGTCTTCTCCTCCTCTAAATAACACAGTCTGGCTTGGTTTGCAGGCTCTCTGTGTCTCAGCCCCTTGAGGGCTGAATATATTCTGCTTTACCTCATATCATATCCTCCCTCTCTATCTTCTGGCCAAAATTCCTCTACTCCCCAACTTTGACCATACAATTCCCCCTACTATGTGTTTTTTTATCCCTCCTCCACATTATATCATCTCAGGGATAATCACTAGTCTTTCTGTGTGGTTTTCTTCTTTTTCTTTTTAATCCATATTATTAATGTCACTTCACTGCCTAAAATGATTAATGCATAAGAGATGACTATTTTCATAGTGATTCTGTGCTAGGATTGTGACTGTTATTACAGGTAAGTATCCTACTTTCAAAGGAAAACTGGGGCTACAGTCTGGTACTCTGAACTCCAATTAAGTAAAGAAAAATGACAATTCTAGTACAACTTATGGAACACTGCAAACACATCCACTGAAAGAAAAAAGGTGACCTAAGTAAATTCAACCAATAACCAAACTCCTGATGTACATGTCCCAAGGCAAAAACATGAATAGAATGAAAAATTAAGACAACATATCTGCTCCTCAAATTATCAATACAGAGTAATGACAACCCCCAGACAAATAAGTTAAAAAAAAAAAGAGTGCTCAAAGGAGTGAAAGAGAACACAAAGACCTTAGTGAATTCTAAGAGAACATGAACTAAATAAAAGCTGAATAAGATAAGGAAGTCAGTTCAGGATATTAAAATGGAATTCAATAATGATATAGAAACATAAAGGAAAAACAAACCTAAAATGAAGCTAGGAATAAAAATTTTCACTATATCAAATGAAAGGTTCAGTGTAAATCTTTACAAATAAAACAGATCATGGGGAAGACAAAATATCAGGACCCGAATATAAGACAGATGAAATGGTACATCTGGTCAAAGAGAATTATATCTTTTCTTTTTTCATTTATTTTTGAAATTATAATATAATCACATCAAAATATATTTTTTAAAGTTATTTGATTTTATTTTTACATGTTTATATAAATTTTTTAAAATTACTGAAACGTTATTAGAAAATTTTGGGGAAATCATAAAAAGACCAAATCTATCAATTATGGGTATAGACAAGGAAGAATTCCATGCCAATGGCATAAAATATTTGCAATATAATTATTGTAGAAAATTTCTCATATCTAGAGAGAGACTCAACCCAATACAAGAGGCATTATAAAGCCATATAGACAAGATCAGAAAAGAAATTCTCATGTTGTAATATAATTAAATGATTAATATGTAAAATTAAGACAGTGTATTAAATGTTGTAAAGACAGAAGCACTAAGACACATGGGGAGGCAGACCATGAAGAATAACAACTGATTTTTCAAAAGAGGCTTCAAAAGTCAGAGGGTCATGGAATAATGTACTTCATGTTCTGAAAGACTACAGCTACCAATCCAGACTATTATACTCAGCAAAACTACCTATCATGACTGATGGAGAAAGAAAACCATCACATAACAAAGACAGACTAAAAAGCTTTACAACTAGTTAGCCAGCTCTACAAGATACTGAAAGGAATTCTTTAGACTGAAAAGAGTGATAAACACACTAAAAAAGCTACAAGACAAAAAACCAAAATATGTTAGAATAATAATCAAATGAGGATTAGGAAAAAAATCAACAAAGTGATAAGGATTAACACATACCTTTTAATAATAAATTTGAATATTAATTATCTCAATTATCCAACCAAAGACACAGATAGCAGATTGAATTAAAAAGCAGAATCCATCAATTTGCTGTCTCTGAGAAACACATCTCACTCCAAAGAGAGATATAGCCTTAGGGTAAAAAAGGATATTCCAAAATATATGGAACTAGGAAACAAGCAGGTGTCACTATTCTAGTAACTGCCAAAATAGATTTCAATCCAAAAGTAGTTAGAAGAGATTTTCAAAGCTATAACTTCACATTGATTAAGACAACAATCCACCCATCAAAAGATTACAATTCTAAACATATACACAGATATGACTCACCCAACCAACTTTATAAAACAAATACTACTGGATATAAAGTTATGGAATAACCCCCAACACAGTAATAGTGGGTGACTTCAATATCCCACTTTCACCAACAGAAAGGTCATCCCTACAAAAACTGAACAGAGAAATGTCAGAGTTAAATAACATTACAGACAAAATAGGCTTTAATAGACATGTATAGAACATTTCACCCAAACATTACAAAATAAGTATTTGTCTCAGCGGCCCATGTAACTTTCTCTAAAATAGTTCATATATTAGGACACAGAACAACTCTTAACAAATACAGGGAAATTGTTGAAATGTCACATTATATTCTGTCTGACTATGATGAAATAAAGCCAAAAATCAACAGCAAGAGAAACTACACAAAACTCACAAACTAATGGAGGTTAAACAACAAACTATTAAATGAGAATGTTCTTCAATAAAATCAAGAAGGAAATAATGATGTTCTAAAAGCAAATGAAGATGAATCACGGCATACCAAAATCTACGAGATACAATGAATGAAGCTCTGAGAAGTGTCCGTGTGTGCACCGAAAAGTCAGAGAAATCTTGAACAAACAACTTAAGGTCTTTGAAAAACAAAGAATCAAATTCAGAAGTGGCACATACACAAAGAAACCATTAACACTAGGGCAGGAATGAGGAAAATAGCATCTTTTAAAAAGCACAGTGCAAAGAATTGCTGAAATGAAAAGTTGGTTCTTTGAAAGGATAAGCAATATAAATTCTTAGTCAAACTGACCTAATGAAAGAGAAAGAAGGCCCAGATTAACAAAACTAGAGATGAAAGGGATACGTTATAACAGATACTAATAAAATACAGCAGTGAGATATCTTAAAAACCTATATTCCACTAAATTGAAAAATCTGAAACTAATGAATTTCTTGATGTATATTAACCACCAAAGTTAAATCAAGATGAGACCATTTAAACATATATATTAAAGGTAATGGAATTGCAACAGTAATTTTTTTAAAATTCCCAGTGAAAAAATGTCCTGGGCCAGATGGATTCACTGTAGAATTCTACTACCTGTTTAAAGAAGTAGCATGATCATTCTCAAATTAAGAAACTATCCTGAAAGTTCTATAAAATAGGGAAGGAAGCATTGCCTTCAATCTCATTTTACAAAGTGAACATTACCCAGGCACCAAACCAGATGGAGCTACCACAAAAACAAACAAACAAACAAAACCCAACAAACCAACCAGTAACCCTCATAAAGACAGATGCTAAAATCCTCAATAAAACACTTGCAAACTGATTTTCAGAGAACACAAAAAAGATCTTTAACCATGATCAACTTGTCTTCATTTCAGAGATGCAGGGATGTAAATTATGAAAATCAATACATATAACACAACACAACACTCAGGGACAGGAATGACATGGTCCTCTCAATACATACAAAAAAGAACACAGACAAAAACCCAGCGTCCCTTCAGAAGAAGAGCCCCTAAAAAACTGGTGATGGAAGGAACATATCTAAACATAACAAATGCTACATGAGACAAATCTACAGTCAGTATCATTTTACATGGGGAAAAAACTCAAAAAATTTCCACCAAGATCAGGCACAAGACAAGGGTATTCACTTTTTCAGTTCTTATAATGTTTGATATCTTAGGCAGAGCAATAAGACACTGGAAGGAAACAGAAGAGTTAAAACAGGGAAGGAAGAAATCAGAGTATTCTTATTTGTAGATGAATCTACTAGAAAATTATTAGAGCTAGTAACCACTGTAGACAGAATGCCAGAACAGAAAATTAATGTTCAAAACCTAGTAACCTTCCTATATGCCAATGATAAACATACTGAGGAAGCAATCAAAGAAATAATCTCATTCACAATATTAAAAAAACAACAAACCACCTCGAAGTAAACCTAACCAAGAGTCTGAAAAGCTTCTACAGTTCAAAATTTGAATCATGAAAGAAGGAAACAGTGATACAGTAAAAAATTGAAGGCAATTGTGTGATCATACAGTGGAAGAATTAATATTGTAAAAATTGCCACCCTTCACAAAACAATCTACAGATTCAGTACAAGTATCATAAAATCTCAACAACGTTCTTCACAAGAATCTAAAAAACAATCTTACAATCTGTATGCAAGTACAAAAGACACTAGAAAAGCGTGACAGACTGAGCAAAATGAGGAATGCTTGAAAGATCACCTCATTTGAAAGATCACCTCATTTGAAAGATCACCTCATTTGAAAGATCACCTCATTTGAAAGATCACCTCATGCAATTTGAAGTTACATAACAGACTCATGATAATAAAAACAGACATATGGATCAAGGGAATAGAACAGAAGAGGGCCCAGATATAATATCACATGAATACAGCCATCTGAGTTTTAAAAATTACTTTATTATAATTAACTCACACAAACATCACACATAGAGTTAGGTAGCCACTCAAGCAAACATTTGCCTAGGCCAAAACTATGCATCTCTATGAACTTCTATACAGATAGAATTGCCATCCAATTTTTTTTCTTTTTAAAATTTATTTATTGCTTCAGGTTACATCTCCATCATAGTGTCCCTTTTCCACCCCTCTCAGTCCTGCCCTCCCACCCTCTACTCCCTAACCCTTCCATCCCACTCCTCTGGAGTGTAGTGTCTCTATATAACAGTCCCCCCACCTCAGTTCAGCAGTCATATGAGGACCAAGAGCCTCCTCATACACTGGGGGCCTACAAGGCAGCACCACTAAGGGCAAAGTGTCTCATTGACAGGGAGAGAAAACACACACACACACACACACACACACACACACACACACACACACACACACA
>CAJQZJ010032004.1:4915762-4929097 GCA_907164525.1 Lophiomys imhausi | reverse complement strand
ACACACACACACACACACACACACACACACACACACACACACACACAAGAGTCTATGTCCATGTTCGCTTTGGTGCATTGGTTGTAGTACAGATATCCTGTACTATAGAGCTAAAATCCGACTATAAGTGAATAGATGCCGTGTGCATCCTTCTGAGTCTGGGTTAGCTCACTCAGGATGAGCTTTTCTAGTTCCATCCATTTGGCTGCAAATTGCATAATTTCATTGTTTCTGATAGCTGAGTAGTATTCCATTGTGTAGATGTACCACAGTTTTTAAATCCATTCTTTGGTTGAGGGACATCTGGGTTGTTTCCAGTTTCTAGCTATTACAAATAAGACTGCTATGAACATAGATGAGGCAACTTCCTTGTGATTCGGTGAGGAGTCATTTAGATGTATAATCAGAAGTGGTATGGCTGGGTCCCAAGGCAGAGCTATTCCAAGTTTTCTAAGATATCTCCAGACTGACCTCCATAGTGGTTGCACAAGCCTGCACTCCCACCAGCAATGGAGGAGAGTTCCCCTTTCTCCACACCCTCGCCAGCATGTGCTATCATTGAAGCTAAAACACACATTGGAGAAAAGACAGCCTCTTTAACAAATGGTGCTGGGAAAACTAGATATTCACATGTAGAGTAGTGAAAAGGGATCTTTAGTTCTCACCCTGCACAAAAATCAACTCCAAATGGGCAAAGACCTTAATGTAAGACCTGCAGGTCTGATGCAGCCAGAGGGAAGAATCCAGGAAACACTTCCAGGTGTAGGCATTGGTGAGAACTTCCTGAGAACTTCCAATCACTACAATGCTAACAACTGACAAATGGGACCTTATGAAACTAAAAAGCTTCTGAGCAACAAAGTGCTAATTAAGTGGGGGGAGGGTCTCATGAGGCCTGAGGAATCTCTGAGGATATGACATCAGTTAATGAATGGCTAATGGAGGGGAACAAGAGACATGTTTTCAGTGTTGTCGTCTCTGTTAAGACACCAATGCTCAGTAAACATCATAACATATGTGTGGAAGTCAGAGGATAACTTGATTGGTTCTCTTCTTCCATCATGTGGGTGCTGGGGTTGAACTCATGTCATTACCCTTGGCAGCAGGCAACTTGATTCACTGAGACATCTCGGTAGCACCCAAGATTGGTTTATGATTGCTACCACTCTAGGTGATAACCAGACTTCACTTTCCTTGAAGGATCAGCTGTAAACTTGATCTCTGGGCATTAAAGGCTTCTTTCCTGTTCAGGTAGCAAGCTCCAACTTTATGGGCTCTGTCAAGTTTGTCCCTTTCATCTTCTCCTTTAACTGCCTCTCCTAGACTGTGTCCTGCACATTCTGAGTACCTACCCCCCTCTACAAGACCCTCTGAGGTCTTTATTAGTGATTGTCCACTAAAATCTTAGATTGAAATTAAAGCTTCAATTTCAATTATTCTCTACCATTCATTTAAAAAAGGACAGTAGTCATTTAGTTTTTTTCTTAAAGTGTTTCCTTTAGGCCTCTTTCCTACAAACTGGTTCTTCATTAAGACATATAATTTATTATTTCACTAATCCCAGCTGAAGAGGAAATGAGCCAGATTCACCATTAATCCATGCTGAGTCCCAGTGATTAACACATCTCTCCTTGGAGTCCACTCAAAGTATCTACATTACACAGTTGTGTAACTAAGCAATATTTTGTAGGATGTTAGTCAGTTCCACACCGTGAGTCTCATTTACCCCAAGTCCAGGCAGCCACTGGTATGTCATCTCTTAGTTTTGGAAGCTGCAGGCCCTGTACTTCCTATATAATCAGATATATTTATCCCTCTCAAGTCTCTGAGGTGGTTGAAGAATAGATAGCTAGAGTCTCATAGTTAAATTTTGAGTTGTTTAGGAATAAAGAGGGTGTTCTGGATCTAAGAAGATATTTTTAAAATTATGAGGCAAGTTAGTATGAAAGCTGAGTTAGATATAGAACTTTAAACTCATGGAGATGGTTAGATAGTAGAATGTTACAGTCAGGTGCCAAATACATATGGACTGGACATTGGGAATGTATGCTAAGCCATTTAACTCTTATAATTGTGGCCTATTTATTTCTGTTGTTTTGTGTTGTATTTATAGTTATAAGAAAAAGATCCATTTTTTGAACTGAAAGGGAGAGCTGTTGGGGGGGGAAAAGAAATACCTTAAACTAAAAAAAAAAAGAAGGGAAGAGGATGGGGGGGTTGAGGGGGAGGAGGGTGGAAGGGTGGGACTGGAGGGGGGAGTAGGGAGGGGATTGTGATTGAGATGTAACTTGAAGAAATAAAAAATAAATTAAAGAAAAAGAATAAAACAACACATTCTCAGATCCAGGCATCCTGTGTGCATAAGGTACAGTAATGCCAGCTAAGAACTTCCAAACAAAGACAACAGCGAGAGTCTTGCTCAGTTTCTCCCAAATAGGCAGAAAAGATTGGGTCCTTGGTAACAAAGGCAGAATAGCAGAACTCAAAACAGAGTGTGTTCTGGGGACAAAGACCCTGAAGGATGGCTCATAACTTTATCAGCTCTTCTTTGATTTTTTTTCCCTTTAATAATTTCAGTTCACTTACGCAGCAGGTAACATTTTGACATTGTCGTAGACTCTTTGCCTCAGTTGGCCCCTGCCCCACAACTTGGATCTTCCTTCCCACTTTTGTATCTTACAGGTTCTGTTACCCTGCCCAGGCCCTTCCCTTAAAGCTACCTCCCCACCTCATAAACCCCTGTCTCAATTCATGAAAGATTCATATTCCCATAAAAATGTACTTATACAGAAATTAGAAACCAGGATCTACATATGAATGAACACACAATACTTTTTTTCTAATATGAATTACCTCATTTAATGTAATAATTTCTAGTGCTATCCATTTTCCTGTGAATTTCATTATTCTAGAGCTGAATTAAAATTCTGTTGTGTACATGTTCCACACTTTAATTACCCTTTCACGTATTGGATGTCTATACTGATTCCATTCCCTTGCTATTCTGAAAACAGCAACGACATATATATTTGTACAAGCACCACTGTGGTAGACTAGAATCCCCTTAATATATGCCAAGGAATTATGTCTTTAGGTCATGTGGAAGTTTTATATTTTATATTTTGAGAAACCTCCACATTGATCTTTATAGTAACTACCAACATTTTAGTTATTAATTCTATTTCTATGATAAAATGTCCTGAAAAAAGCAAAAGTCATTGGTTTTTATTTCACACAGTCCCTCTTGGTGGGAAAGAAAAGGAATCAAGAGCTTGAAGCAGCCGGTCACACTGTGTGTGTAGTCTAGAAGAAGAGAACAATGAATGTTCTTCCTCAGCCAGCTTTCTTTTTCTTTTCAGGTCTAAGGATCAAGGTCAAGGAATGATGCTGTCTACATGTGCTTTGGGTCTCCCTAGCCCAATCAGCTCAATGAAGATAGTCCCTCACAAGTGTGGACAGCTCCTTATCTCCCAGATGATTTTAGATCCTTTCAAGTTGATTAAATGTAGTTAACCATTATATCACCACCCTTTGTCAACTTGAAACCCAAACATATCACTTTCAAGCTATAACCTTCCAATCACTGTTATCATAGTCTTTAACAGTTCTGACAGTGTTTAAAAGCCTAAAGACTAAGTCTTATCTGGCAATCGAGATGATCTCTTAACTATGACATCGTATAAAAACTAAAACAAAACAAAACAAAAGAGTTACTTGCTCACAACAAATAGTAGCATAGTATAAGCACTCCTACTTTCAAACAGGAAGAAGCAGGACACGGAAAGGAATGAGAGGGTCAAAGGAAGACTCAAAATTACAAATGAAATTGGATTCCCCCCAAATGGCTTTGGAATTCCCATGCTCAAGTCTATCATCTGTAGCACACATAGCCTCTCTCGCTCAGACCAACTCCACTCCATGTCTCAGCTTTGCTTGGCCAATTCCCCGTGGCCCTGACAGGCCACATCCCAGAAAATCCATTCCAACTTAAGCTTTGCCGTTATAGATTCATAGAGTGGCCACTCGCTGCTTCTTTGTACACTCTGATCCTGGAAAACATTGCCTGGCCTCAGCTGCACTCCATGATGCCTTCAGTCTTGAATCTGTAATATTTACAAATACAAGACTATGACCTAGATGATGCTGTGGAGTTCTACGGCCACCTCAATATGGAGTCCTGCCCCTTGGACCACAGCAACATCAACTTCCCTCTTTGCACTAAGACGAGATTGTCTCCCGCCTTCTTTCACCCATCATCACGGAAAGAAGCAAAACCAGAAATTTTAGGAAATATTAATATAGGACATTTTTAAGTCATAGGGAAAGAGCAGAGGGAAAATAAAAATGGAGGCTATATTTAGCAAGATAATGAATGACAAAGACTTCTAAAATGAATGAGGAATTGAAGGCTAGAGGGATGGCTCAGCAGTTAAGAGTACTTTTTGCTCTTGTAGGGGAACCAGGTTCAGCTCCCAGCACCCACAAGGTGGTTCCCAACAAGCTGTAACTCCAGTTCCAGGGGAAGTGATGCCATCCTCTAATCACCAAGGACAACAAGCAGTCACATGGTGCACTCTGCATACATACATGCAGCCAAAACAATCATATGCATAACATAAAATAAATTTTTTTTCAAAATAGATGAAAACTTCAATGTCTGAAGATACGCTTCACACCCCAATCAAGACAAATGAAAGAGACAATTTGCCTGATAAGTGCTCTTAGAAACTGCCAAAGTAGTTTTATGAGATCCAAGTCTAATTATGCAATTCTTTCCTAGTATTCTATTACATTGATTTATTTATTTAGTGTGTGTGAAGAGGTAGGAATTTGGACAAGCCACAATCCTTGCATGGGGGTCAGAGGGCAACCTTTGAGAGTCCATTTTCTTCTTCCGCAATGTATGGACCTGGGATTAACACACTCCTTGACTAATCTTATAAACCTTTTTTATTTTATTTATTTATTTTCATTTGTTTGTGTTCATGCATGTGTGCATCTGTGTGTGTGTGTATTTGAGAGAGAGAGAGAGAGAGAGAGAGAGAGAGAGAGAGAGAGAGAGGAACAATCAAAGGATAGCTTTCTGCCAGTCAGTTCTCTTCTCTATCATGAGTTCCAGGCTCACCCTCAGGTTCTCAGGCTGTGCCACACTCTCTTGCCTTACCCTGTCCCGTTTGTTTACAGAGAAAGGTGTCCTGGTTCCATAATGTATACAAGATAGTGGTGGCATACACCCTTAATTCCAGTACACAGGAGGCAGAGGTTGGTGGGTCTCTATGACTTTGAGGCCAGCCTGGCCTTTATAGTGAGTTCAGGCCACAGAGGCACAGTGAGACCTGGTCAAAAAAAAATAAAAACAAACAAACAAACAAAAAACCCAGTACCTTCAGGACCTGGTTCAAGTGACTGTCTCCAATTCACTCTGTAACTTTCTCCTGCTCCATGTTCCAGCCACCACAAGTATGTAACCATTCACTGATGTTGAGGGACAGTTTGTGTGGTTTGCCTGAACAGGTCTTTCTACTTTAAAAGTTTTGCAATGATCCTCTTCCTAGGAACAGTGACTCAAACTCATGTCTCAGCTCATGAGTTTCTTCCTCCATGATGCTCTCAGACTACACATTACAGAGAGAAGTGCCTCCCGCCTCCTCTGTTGACCCGTAACAGCCCACTCATCTATCACGTCTGTTGCAGTACCTGTTCCCTGTTAGTCTGTGATTCCCTTTAGGCAAAGGGTTGTTTTTATTTAGATAACCCTCAGCACCTAAAACAATGGACATTCCACTAAAACAGATTTGGTCCTTAGTAAATATTTTCTTATAAGTAAATATAGAAAAATATATAAATACTATAGCGATGGAAGCCAGGTCAAAAACACAGATGTCCAAATATAATGAATTCATTATCCTCCACTGTGCCCACTCTGAGTGGGGAGGGCAGACAAGCCTAAGCAGGGAGAGATTGATTGGGGGACACCATTTTCAAAAAACCCAATATTGAGGCAAAGGAAGATGAAAAAATCATCTTACTCTGAATAAAATTCTAAACACAGTTCTGTGTCTGAAAGTTTTCTATAATTTGGGTGTGCCTTTATCATCATTGTTCTAATTATGACCTGGGCTAATCTCATAGTTAATGAGAGATGGAGTTACTTGTGGTTCCTGCTAGCCTGACTCCAAAGCCTGTGCATCTTTCTTTCTTTCTTTCTTTGTTCCTTCCTTCCTTTTTTTCTTTTTTTATCCTGTATTGTGCCATCTCCTGCCCTGGAATTGACTCTCCTTGAAAACTGAGACCCAGCTCAGGACACTGAAACTTCTTGAGTATCAGAAGCATATAAAACAATTCTCCATGGTTGCCTGTCCTGAGTTGTGATACCATTATCCTCTTATGGACCAATTGGTGTGAAATCAGATCCTGCCTGGGAGTGGGAAAAAGAATAGCAAGAGATGATTCTGGCTCCAAGCTTCACAAGACACACAAAAAATGTACAGGAGTTCTGCAGGAGCCTGTTCAAAGTCTGAGTATATTCTCTCATTTGGCAAGAATTAAATAGAGCCTTGTGTCCTCTAAGATTATTCTGTTACCTTCTGGATTAGGTTACCTGTCATTATACTTAACCTATGGGAAAAGGCAGCACAAAGCTGCGCTAAAGATGTAACAGGAAGCATAAAATAAAGAACCCTCATGTCAGAGAGATGCGCATTTCCCACAGAGAGCCTGTGCTGAATGAGTCCTTTCTGTTCCTGCCTGCCATCCCTAAAAGGAAGTCAGCCTCTGAGGCAAACGCCATGCAAAAATAGCAGCTCAAACCTCTCTCTGCCTCTGGACAGACACAGGTGCTCTGGTCCCATTCATTTACAAGGTAACTGTGCACAGGGGTGCAGGAAGAAGAAAGGGGGGGTGTTCGAGCTGACCTTATCTCGCTTCATCTGTATGAATTCCAGAAGGCCCTGGGGAACCTAAGATTCCTAGACCCATTCCCTTCTCACGTTTCCTACTGCAAACCCCTCCAGCTGGCTGGATGCGAAAATAGGTACCGTTTAGCTGCCTAATGAAGTCCATATGCGATTGTTGGAACTATAATTGACACTTCAGCCTCGGGATCTGCATTTTGCTTTGGACAGTTTTCTGCTGCCTGGAGAGGCTGCCTGCTGGGAATGCTTCTGTTTTCTAAGCTTCTTTGCCTGGGCTGGAATGTAAGGGAGATGCTTGATGTACTAATGTCAGGTTATAATAATACCTATATGGTATGGCCATTAAATATAATAACATCTGTAAAGCAAAGTGTCAAGCCCCCAGTGGCACTGTCAAAGTCATAAGGGTTATTTATGATTGTCTGCTACTCACTTTTCCAGGCTCCTTTCTTAGGATTCTGTTCTTCTCAGGGGCCTGGCCTGGCATACCTTCATATTGGCCCACTCTGAAATGGCCATTGTTCTAGACAGACATTGGGTACCTTCATAGCACAGTGACTGCATATGGCCCTTCAGGGTAGAACACCACCCTGGCCCCACTATCCAGGAAGTGGTTTTATCTCCCAAAGCAATAGAGCAAAGTTTCATGAGGGTGAGGGTAGAGCGTCCACTGCAAACTCAGCCCCTCTCTGTGACATTTAATCCTTTTAGCTTTGAGGACAGAGTTGTTACTTAATAAATAGCTGTCAGCTGAATGGGTGTGCACAGAGGAAGAAGGCTCAGAGTGACTGTGTTCAAAGGCTTACCACAGAGACTTGTTAAAATTCAGTCTTCTAGAGGACTCACTTAGAAATCCTGTTCTCCCTTTAAGCAGCATTGTGTTTAGTTTCACCCCCAATGGATGCAGTAGGGTTTATTCAGCTGTTAAATCCTGAACATCAATATAATGCATGTAAAAAGAAGTCTCTCAATCTATTTTTTGAGCCTTTTGAGTACTGACTTTCTTTTTATAAGTAGGAAAAATAAATTGATGGAAATTCTTAAAATACAAATGTTAGTTTAAAAAAAATGACTAAGTTAAAGGTTTCTGTGGGCTACAGAGGAAGTTCAAGTCTATCTTAGATAACTTAGGTAGACCATGTCCCAAACTGAAAAATTAAAGGAAAGGTAAGGAATATAAGTTAGTGGTAAAGCACTTCTAGGTTCAATTCCCTGTGGGGAAAAGAAAGGTAATGACAGAGAAGTCAAAAACTTCAAGTTTCCATGTGGCATGCACACTCACCCACATATACACATGCCTGTGAGCATGTGTGTACACACATGTTCACACACACTCAAACACTAATTGATTAAACAAATTGATAATATAAACACATGATTTTGGAAATGACAGGTATGATACTATATAAAATGGTAAAGAAAGGTAACATCAATTTTTGGCTAACACCTGGGGTTCACTCTAAGGTGTGAGGTTTTTAACCTGTCTTTTTTTTTTTAAGTCTGTGTAGAGTAGAAATCCTACTACTTGCTCATTAAGAAAATAAAAACAATAATTACTTCTATGGAGAACAAGTACTGGGGATGTCTCTAGACTTCTAAATATTGTTCACAGCACTTCTCTGATGCAAGTACATGTATGTTTGAATGCATTCTTGCATGTACACTCCAATACACAAAGGTATACACACATACATGACAAGGAATTTTCCAAAAACTGGACAGAGGTCA
Source organism: Lophiomys imhausi (assembly GCA_907164525.1). Taxonomy (NCBI): domain Eukaryota; kingdom Metazoa; phylum Chordata; class Mammalia; order Rodentia; family Muridae; genus Lophiomys; species Lophiomys imhausi. The sequence goes on along the minus strand of CAJQZJ010032004.1, from coordinate 4,920,455 downwards.
CAAATGACAGGTCAAGACATTATACCTGGGGTTTCCTAACTCCAAAAGCTGTGTTTCTGGGGAAAGTATGATTTTCTGATGGTCTTGAGGTGGAAACCAACTGTGACCACCTACCCTGGTCACCCTGAGAACTTCAGCAGTGTTCTCTACAGATTTAAAGCTGGAGATCTAACTCCACAGTTCACTGTTGACTTGGAAGCATCATTCCCCAAATGAAGAATGGTGAACACTTCTATTCCCAGCATGATTGTAGTCTTGAAGCAGCTTCAGAGTGTTTGTTGCCTGAGTGTTCATGGCCTCAGGGAATGCTTCTACTGTGTGCAAAGAACAGGCCTGAATACTTAACACATTCTGTTGCCTTCAGTCAAGTCAAAAACTGTAAGGAGCCTTGGGTCTCATAGAACCTAGGAGAAAAAGCTTCTTTACTGTTGTTGTGTTCTCAATCCATACCTGGTTGTTTGGCATATACAAAAAGTCTCCTTTGATAATGAGTAGCTGTTTTTAAGGTTTGGCTTATAAAGGTCACTGGGTCAAGTCCACAGCCTCTGTTGCCCTCTGCATGCCATGCCAGATGTCTATGAGCTGAATTTAAAGTCTGCTAAAAGAGCAGTGTCCCCCATGAAAGTGTGACCATCTAGGAGTGGTGGCAGAGTAAACTTAGAATTTTTTTTATATATTAGAAAGTTCAAGCTACTAAGAATCCAACTTGGATGGCCAGAAGGGCTGTCATAGAGCATAGGGAAGGTCCTGGATTTCCTGGGAATTACCTGACCTTTGTTTCCAGTCATGGCAGAATTTGCTCCTATTACTCCTGTTCTTCAGGCCCACTGCCCAGTCTTCCACTCCATAGTATACTACTGCAGAGGAAGTCAGGGCTTTGCTTTTCCAAAGGTCTGGTGCATGGGTTTGTTGTATAAGGGCTCCAGGAATTGCCTTTGGGAAAATAGACATTTGCATGTTTTGTCCCAAATCCTCTGACCCAGAAGTTCTGAGATGGAGCTGAGGAATTAGAGCATCACAGATTCTTGCGAGTGAAGCAGTAGCAGAGCCAGACACTTGGCCTCTGGCTGTCTTGAAAAGAGCAGTGTGAGAGAACAGTGGAGTCTCAGAAGCATGGAAGCCATGGGCCAGTAAATTCTCATTTCATGTGTCTTAAATCAGTTTTTAAGCCTGTAATAATCCATAAAATTTGAGTTGTTTGCAAAGCACATAGTGACGTAATCCACATGGTACTAGACAGACACGTGTGAGCCTAGAGTTTTTCTTCATGTTTCTACCTTATATTTTCTTATCATATAGAGGCAGGTACCATTTCTGTCTAAAGCATCTAGTTTTCTAGGCTTCTCTCATCATGCCCTATAGTAATAACCATCATTACTTACTATCCCTGCTTCATCCTCTACATTTTTCCCCTGAAACTTCTCACATTACTAACATAAGAGTTCAGAAAACTCCTACTTTCTTTCAGTAGAAACATTGGTGGTCACTAATGATACAAAGAAAAAAGGAGGCCAAGGGTCTCCTGACTAGATTCTCAAAAAGATCTACTGTCTTATTTTAAACCTCCATTGAAACAAAGCAATGTCTAAGGTCATTCAACCAAGTTTCACTAAGCCTTATGAGTGAGTCTACCCCAAGATTAAGGTGGAAGATGAAAGAGTGGATGGTTTGTGACAATCAATAAGCCATCTCCTAGAACTCACCAGCTCATGGAAGCAGATTCAACATTTCTTTAGGTTATACATTTAGGAATAACTTTTTGGATGTTTTTAAATGGCCAGAGCAGGGATATTGCCAAAATTAAAATGGGCAAAACACAGCACGTTAGTGCTTCCTAGATGAGCATGCTGGTTTACCAACACATCACTGTATGGGGAATGGAGGGAGCCCTGAGTGAATGTGTAAAGAACAGATGAAGTCCTGAGTGGATATGATATGATTTTTGACACAGGGATGACTATGTCAGGAATTCAATGCCTCAGACCCATAGAAATGGCAAACCCATAGAAAAGGCAAACCCATTACAATATAGGTCCAGTTCAGAAATGGCAAAACCTCCCACTGGTCAACAAATTGTTCAACACTGTTGACAGTGTTGGAACACATGTGAGTTTCCACAAATGATCAGCCAGTGTATATAGAAATAATTAATTAAATTGTTTAATAGTATTTATATTATTGTTAATTGATTGGTGGCTGTTAATCCTTAACCAGCCATTATAAATGAGCACACAGACACCACATGGATTTTAACAAACCTTGGCCTGAATTGAGCAATCTTGGTCCATCTCAGCTAGCCCTAATTCTATTTCTGAATAAAGCCCCATATAATATACATACGTCCCCTGGGCTGTTATGCTCCATGCTAGGACAATGTATCAGGCCATGTGGAGTGACATTCTTTTCTCTATCCCATGGCATGTGTCCTCCTTCCTGCTTTTGCTGCTTGTCTTTAAGGCTTCTTCTACCCATCTATCTCTCTGCTTCAGAAGTCCAAGCACCTTAGTCCCATCTACCTCTGTCTTTGCCCAATCTCAGGCCTCAGCATTTATTCAACCAATCAAAGAATGCCTCAGAAGGGGTGGTAACTAGATCTCAGCATTGAAATCAGCCTATCAGAAGCAATGTTATTAGACCTTCCCCAATAAATGTGTAAAAAACCCAGCAAATTTAGCCTCCTTCCCCTAGATGTTTACAGACTATGGTGGCTCACCTGCACAGGCCTCCCACTGAGACCAACTAACACCTTACCCCCCCCACCCTGCCCCTTACTGTACATAGTAAATGTACTAAGGAAGCTCAGAGTTTTGTATAGTAGCTGTTCTCCCTCAGAGTCTACCTGGTACTTCTGCATGTGTGCCTGGGTATCTGTCCTTCCTTTCTTTTCTTGCTGCCCTGTAGTTAAGTCTGTAGAACCAAGCTGTGCTGAACAGGGGACCACAGCACCAACATCTCGGTCCCCTGTACTTAGCTCCCCAATGACTACCTTCCTGAGAGATCTGAGGGTTGGAAAGTGTGGTAAAGCATTTAGAAGTTTGAGGCAAGAGTGTCATGATTCCAGAGACAACCTAAGCCGCATAATGAGTCTCTGTCTCTAAAATCAAAATGAAATAAAGTAACTATTAAAACAACAACACAACGGAATACTACTCAGCCATCAGAAACAACGAAATCATGCAATTTGCAGCCAAATGGATGGAACTAGAAAAGCTCATCCTGAGTGAGCTAACCCAGACTCAGAAGGATGCACATGGCATCTATTCACTTATAATTGGATTTTAGCCATATAGTACAGGATAACTATACTATAACCAATGCACCAAAGGGAACAGGAAAATAGACTTTGTTACCTGTTAATGAGATACTTTGCTCTAGTGGTGTTGCTATGTAGGCCCCCAGAGTATGAGGAGGCTCTTGGCCCTCATATGACTACTGAACTGGGGTGGGGGACTGTTATGTAGGGACACTCCACTCTGGAGGAGTAGGACAGAAGGGAGAGGGGGTAGTGGGTGGGAGGGTGGGACTGGGAGTGGTGGAAAAAGGGCGCTGTGATGAAGATATAACCTGAAACAATAAATAAACATTTTTTTTAAAAACCCAAAAAAACAAAAGCAAATACTTGGAATATTTACCAAGCTTACATTACCACAAGTTCACAACTTGCCCGGAATTTTAATTTAAACCATTTGTTAAAATTAAAACATAAAAGAAGACCATATGGAAATTATTTTTTAAAAGTGCATCTTTACAATCTTTTGAATCAAGAATTAGCATTTAGCATTTTGTCAATTTTTCACATTCCTTATCCCAAATGGAAGCCTCTTTCTTTCTCTAAAAGCCCCACAGCCCCATGTCTGCTAATAGCTGCTCTCTGTTGCTTTAGCCCTGTACTTAGCATTGAATAGCACTGAACAGCATTGAATAGCCCGTTAGTCTTATACAATGTATTGTACCTACTACCTTCAAAACCTTCATATACTTGCTAAATTCCTTTAATCTGTAATCTGTCTTAAGTTATTCTGTTTTCCTTGCATTTCTTTTTCTCTTCTTGAGAAACCTGAGACTTTCTGTGTGGATTGTCCCAACGTGTGTATATTACAGATTGTGTACTCATGGCACAGTTTAACATGTTTCTGCTTCTGTATTTCCTGGGCATTAGCAGCTGATTCTAGGGGCTTAATCTGACTTCTGTTTAATGCTTTGGCAAGATGCAGCTAGTATTTTCGACTCTCACCAAAGAAACAACTAACAGATTGTTTCTCTAAGGATGTTCATTCACTGATGCCCCCAACCTAGATCTGTTAATTTTTAAAACTTTTTAAAAATGACAATATTCTTTATAATTCTCTCATTTATGTTTTCACCAATAAGAATAATCAGTTCCACAGGGGTTCAGGTGAACATGAAGAAAGAATAGCTGGCTCTTTCCTCTCACTTATTGATTTTAAAGAAGAGTTCATCCCGTACCCAATTTGTAGTTGAAATATATAGTTATTTTTAGTAAATTAATAAATCAGATGCTAATATATCAATCCCAATAGCTAGCATTAGACTCAATGGATAATATGAGAATAATTCCTGCCTAAGTTAAGAGCAACTGAAAAATGTCCTTGTTTGTATTCATGGTAAAATTGGGCCGTTCCTTATTCTTATTCTCAAAAGTTCTAGGCAACATTTAGAAGAATAAGAAGTA
>CAJQZJ010032004.1:4902823-4915752 GCA_907164525.1 Lophiomys imhausi | reverse complement strand
AGAATAAGAAGTAGAAGGTCAGAGCTGGAGAGATATGACTCAATGGCTAATAATACTTAATATTCTTTTAGAGGACCTGAGTTTGGTTTCCAGAACCTACCTGGTGGCTCACAAATGTCTGTAAGTGCAGTTCCAGGAAATCTAATGATCTGATGTCCTCTTATGACCTCTGCAGGCACCAGGTGTGCATGTGGTGAAAATATATGTATATACAGGCAAACAGCCAATACACATAAAACCTTATATATAGGTGAATATATATAAAGTATACATACATACATACATACATACATACATACATACACAGAGATCTGCCTTCCTCTATGCCCCATGTGAAGGAATTAAAGGCATGTGCTGCCATTACCATGCCTGGTTAAAAATAAACCTAAAAAAATAAAAAGAATCTGAAGGCATGAACATTGGACAAGAAGAGGAGGGCAAGCTGTCACCTGAAGCATATGGTGTGAATTGTGCTCTTGACATATTCTAGAGAATCAACTCAAAACACTGTTAAAACAGTATGGGAACTCAGGTATATACAAGAAAAAAATTCATATATCTATGAATGAAGTGCATTTACATATGAAAACAGCAATAAGTTACAACACCCAATGGAATAAATTTCTCCATTTAGGATATATAAATAAAAGATATGACTGGGCTTTAAAATGCAGTCTCATTGTGTATAAAAAGCTTGGTACAATCCAAAGGAGACAAAAGAAGTCTGTAGCAAATGAGGTCATTCCATGTTTAGTAGAAAGACTTCCATTCAGTTAACCTATACATTCTCAGTTCTAATAAAAGCATCAGTAATCTTAGAATTTGATTGTCTAATTCTAACATTAATGTATGTGGATCTAGACAGGCAAGGGTAGCAAGAAGAACTCTGGTAATAAAGGAAGTAAAAACTGTGCTATAAGCTGTGAGTAAGAAACAGAAGAGGGAAATGATCCAGGCAGACTGAAAATACCATAAGCTTCAGTATTCAAGACAGCATTATACAAGAGCAGTAGCCAAGATTGCTCATAATACAGCACATGCAACGACTTTTAATGACACAGAATGATGTTGGACCTCGTGCTTTGAAGTAAAATTTCAAGTATAAAGTATTTCCATTTGATTACTTAAAAACCTGTATAATCCAGATGAGGATCCCTTTAAGCAAAGACTGAGCTAGGAAGAAGATAGATTCTCAGGAAAATGAACCGGAGGCAGGCCTGGAGTCTGAAGAGGCACAGCAACGAAGGATCATCTTATCTGGTGGTCAAAGGGAGGCTGTGATGAATTGAAAATGGGAGGAGGGAGATGTTGGCCATTGGAAAGACTTGAACAAAATCAAAGCAAGGTCAGTGTCAAATTGACGAGACTGAGGCTGATGTCTCCCAGACACTGGGGGCAAGGCAGACAGAGTTTCCTGAAGTGAGGATCTAGGTGGACAAGATCATTCTTGGTTCATGAAGACAGTCCTAAGACAGGTGCAGTGGTTCATACCTGTAACGCTAGGACTCAGGAGCCTGAGGCAAGAGGATTGCTGTGAGTATGAGGTCATCCTGGGTTAAGTAATAAGTGATATCCCAAGCTGGGCTACATAGCAACAAGCTGTTTCATAAAATAAATTCAATTTTTAGAAGGTCGTTAATTATCACTAATCCTCCATTTGAAACTATATATAGATATACATACATATATGTATATATTGAAACATACATATATTTCAATTTGTATATGCATATATATGTGCATCTACATGTATCTACATATATATGTATAGGTATATGTATGTGTATAAATACATACATATATGTACATGTATATTTAAATGCTTTTTGAATTAAATATATTCTTTGGAATGTACATAATATCCACTGCATGTATGTACATACTCTTTTTCCTTTAGGAATAAAGACTCATGGAACAGTATAAGTCGAAAAGTCAGGACAGGAAGAGGTTTGCCTGTGTGTGCTCTGATGATCTGAAATCTGCTTCTTGGAATTCTCAAGCCAGCCCTAAGTCCAGTATAGAACAATACTCTCTGTTAGGGACTCAATTGCTGTGGAGAAAATTAAGTTATTATTGCCCCTTGAATGTCAGCTGGCCGGCTCCATCTCCGGCTAATGCTGGTAATTATACAAACAGGCTTCTGAGCACAACCTTACGGCTGCTGCATTCGGCATTTACAGTTGTTATAATAACACACCGGCCAGCTGAGAAGCGCACCACCAGCATACCTCTAACCCGCAAGTGACCCGCTAATTAGCAGCTGTGTGAGGTTAACAGAACGAGCACCTCATATAGGGTGCTGTGTTATTAATGTAAACACTGACCCCGATAAATGGGAAAATGTATGCCAGAAGGAGCCCGGAGCTGCTCAAACAAATGGGAAAAGCACACACTCAACAGACAAAGCACATAAAATTAATAAAAGCCCAAACATGGTGAATCTGGGTTCCTTTCACCACAACCACTCCCACGTCCCTGAATCGTAACAATAGAATTAATCTCTGGGTTTGGTGTTGTGGTTAACTGAGTCAGTTTCCAAGATCGAACTCCCTATCCTGGCTCCACTGGAGTCTTCTCTCTTCCTGGGGGATTATTTTGTCTAGGCCTACCCTGGAGCTCCTTTTTATTTCCCATTTGGAACTTTCGCTTTGTTTTCTGAGCTCGGAAGTCTGTTCGTGTAGTCACACTGCTATCGAGTCCTTGCATTGGAAAGATAAACACCCCCTGAGAATTTCTCCCTCTCATCCTGCTTTGAAGCTCTGTGGGTCTGCTTTATCAAGACCCGCCCATGTGCCCAAATTTAAGCCCTACTAGAGCAGTAGTTCTCAACCTTCCTAAGGCTAAGACTCTTCACCAAACAGTTCCTCATGCTGTGGTGACCTCCCAATCATAAAATTATTTTGTTACTACTTCATAACTTCAACTTTGCTACTGTTATGAATCGTAATGTAAATGTCTGAAATGCAGGACATCTAATATGTGACCCCCCCTAAAGGGGTTGCGACCCACAGGTTGAGAACTACTGTGCTAGAGTCGAATGATTTAAGGTTGTTCTTCAGAAGCGAGGCTTACAACAGAAAGGGAGCAAGCTTCCTCCAATCAGAACAAGCCGATGGAATCCACCTGGAAGGCAGGTGCCCACCTAAACCCTGCTTTACTGTGTCCCTCTCACCCTGATTCAGTCCAGCAGGGACCGCCCCTACCAACAAAACCGGTCGACCGTCTCCCATTCCTTGCAATATGTCACTTACAATGTCAAAAAGGAAATGGAGATCAATTTAGATGATCACTTATTATAGAATCCAGTATTTTTTTGGACATAGATGTTCTTTAGAGACCCGTCGCAACTGTGATAACTACAGTGGTGTGCTTCCTAGGCTGGAGACGGCAGCATTGCATTGCGCTGCACTGTGCCTGTGTGTAATACCACCCGGCCTCCTCACTGCCATAGGATGCATTGATGTTAGCTGCATCTGCTGTGCTTTGCAGCGTCCTGAAAGGCCGCTCTCCATCCTGTGGTGCTATTGGAAAATAGGAGAACCATCAGGAAGTGGGACTTAGAGACAAGTCTCTTGGTCCCTAGAGGTGCTAAGGGAGATATATGGTCCCAACCTCTTCCTATCTCTCTTGTTCCAGCCATGAAGTGAGAGGGATTTTTTCACACTTTCTATGGTGCACCACCTTACTCCAGACCCAAAAGTAACGGGGTCAACCAACCATGGATGAAAGGGCTAACATCCTAAGGAAACAAGTTCTTTTTCCTTATAAATTGATTATTTCAAGTATTTTTTAATTGAAGTCATAAAAATCTAAAATAATTTCATTTTCATTTTATGATCTTAGTAGGGTGTATGTATGTCTGTGCATGTGTGTGTGTGTGTGAGTGTGTGTGTGTGTGTGTGTGTGTGTGTATGTTTATGTGTGCATGCTAGAAAGAAACCCATTACTTGCTCAACATTTCACAATCATTGTGAAAGTCAGGATCTAAACTGCATGGACCATCCTCCAAAACCCAAGTACCTTTCTCCAACCACAAGGAATGCCTGGGTTTGGTCTCCTCACATTTACTGGCAAAATGATTTCAATGGACTCCTTCAGGTGTATAAAATACCAGAATTCTAAAAATATAAGATGAGGGACTTGAACTATTCATAAATTATAAAATAAAGACAATTTAAATAGTGTGGGTTATATTTTGTGATTTCATATTTCTTATTTACAAAGACTTCTTTGAAATGATTTAAAGCTTTGAGTTCAAGGCAACTGGCACGTGTTTTTTTTTTTTTTTTCTTCCTCTTCTCTTCCAGAGTTCAGGACAACAGTACAATTGTACAAGAACATCAGTTCATAGATACACAGAGAAAAGAGATGGCAGCCATTGAGGACAGTCAACAAGGAGGATTTTGGACTTCAGAAACAGATACAGGTATAATATGGAGGGGACTGAGTAGGCAAGAATGGGCCCAAGGTAATGAAAAGAGAAATCCTGTGGGGCTCTCAGGATGTGGTGGCAGGTATAGATATCGGTAGTGAGGCCTGGTGGGCAGTGGGGAAGCACTTGAAGAGTTATCCATGAATGGCAGTTCCTCTTGCCCATTCATACTTAAGACTAGGAAACCTACTATATACAGCCTTTTCCCTAAATAAACAAACTTCTCAGGAAGAGTTTATATCACGGATATCCAACTCTACGCTTGGATGACCTTCATGTTACAGAGGTCAGCTTCCTTCCACTCTGTCTTGTGAGTAACCAGGCTTCCCTCCTCAGAAGTCTACGGGCCAGGCAGAGGTACAGGAATCCAACATTGATCTCACGCAGTCAATAGGGATATTCATCCTCACAGGGAGAACAGTCCAAAACTATGCAATGAAAACTAGTAGCATAGAAAAAAGTCACATAAATAAACAGAAATTACATCCAGAGAATCAGGTTAACAAAAGAGCAGATAAGATCAATACATGCCTTACTCCCAACACATTTTGAGGAAAAATGTATTGATTAAAAATGGGATGCTGACATGCAAAACCTCAAAACTTCAAAGTCTTGGAAATGAAGATAAGATTACCAAAATAAGACACTATGGGATGTCTAGAAGACAAATCTTGGGGTCAGAAAGGAAGATTACAGAGTTAGGAATACAGGTACCTACCACTCTAGCCAGTTCATCTTACTGAGAGAAGTAACAAGGAAGCTATCAGAAGAAGGGGGAAATTGTCAAATGTATAATGAGGGAAACTGAGACGGAAAAATATGAAGAACCTCAGAATAAAAAAAGCTATCATGTGATGATTGATGATTAAGATAAATGAAAGGAGTGAACATCTAAAAAAAATCTCCAAAAACACAAGAACAGCTTGACTTTAACAAAATAAAGTCTGAAAGCTTCCAGAAGAGAAGAAAAATCACATCTCCCACAAAAGAACAATAATCTAATTTCCTGTGAAGACCACTCGTTATTGGGTGACATTGCCTTCTGGGTCTGAAGCTAGAATGTAAGTAATGTAAGTATGCACTCCATGTATTTTAGAACACTAGTAGATTTGCGGAATGATTAAAAGGACAGTAGAGAAAGCCATCAGACTTTCAACACTCAGCTTCTCCTATGATTGCTGTCTTAAAATCTTGCACTAGTAGGACATATTTCCTCAGTTTATACCCTGAGTCACATTTTGTTCCCCCAACCTCCCATGGCATGACATTACACTGAGTTGTCATGTCCCCTTAGACTCCAAGGCTGCCCTTGTTTGCAATGCTCTTGACAGTTTTGGGGAGAGCTGTTTATAAATCTTGTAGAACAACACTATATGAATGTGTTGAGTTTTCTCATGATTAGGATAAGGCTTTGGACCTGGGGAAGAAATAACAAAAAAACCACCATTCTCATTACATCCCACCTAGGGTTAGTCCTGTCAATGTGATCTATCACTATTGATGTTGACCCTTGCCCACTTACCAAGTAATATTTGTCATATTTACACTATAGAATTGGAATTTTTGCCCCTGTTCTAAGGATGAAGAATTTTCACCCCCACAACAGGAGATTATATGCATTACTTGTGCTCCTTCTGTGCAGGAGTTTTGCCTCTTCTTCTCTTGAATGAATTATTTCTTCACATAAGTATGAACTCGTGGCTTCTTTTATACTTTATAATCAGCCCAAAGTTACTTTGCCCATAGGAGCCACTTTGAGTCATTTCCTATGGGCCTGGGACAATGCTCCATCACTGTGTGTTAGTTATGGTCCTGGTTAGTTTCCATCAACTTGACACAAACTAGAGTCACAAAAAAGATCCACAGTTGAAGAATTCTCTCAATCAAATCTGCCTGTGGACCATCTGAGAGGCGTTTTGGTGACTGATAATTGATATGGGAGAGCCCAGCCCACTATGGGCAGTACAACCCCTGGACAGGTGGTCCCGGAATGAATAAGAAAGCAAATTGAGCCAACCATGAAAAGTGAGTAAGCTTGTGAGCAGCTTTCTTTCCTGTGTGGTCTCTACTTTGGCTCCTGTCCTAGTTTCTCTTGATAATGAACCTGAAAGATGCAACAGACATGTTACACCAGTTTCTCTCACATTGGTTTTGGTCATGGTTTTATCACAGCAACAAAAAGCAAAATAGAACTGTTATATCTTTGATTATATTTTTGGTTTGGGGCACTTTCTTACTTGTTACCACTACAGAATTGTCTAAGTTCACTAAGGAGCTCTCCAAAATGGTTATTTCTTCAAGGAGCCCTGCCCCTTTTACTGAATGGTATTAAAAACCACTTGAGCATCACTGATTCCAGGCTTTCTGAGCTGGCAAACCCATGAACACTATGTCAGATAAAACCAATTAACTTATATACATTTGTATAAATATTGCTATATATAAACATCAGGTTTTCAGTGTACTAAACATGAATTCAGGCTAGTGTCTCCAATTACAATTTAATGTATGTATTTATCTCCTCCCCTCACATTCTAGAAAACTCATGTCCTGGCCATCAACTCTCCATTGATACAACTGTTTCTTTACATTTACTGGACTACGTTTGGGGCCCAGTGTTTAATTTGTCGTGGTGAATATTCTCTGTGTCCTTAAAAAGAGTTTGTATGGTCCTGTGGTTGGAAGAGTTCTCAGTAAATGTCTGGTCACTCAAACTGTTGGACAGCCCCATTCAGTTCAACTGTTTTATCCTAGTTAGGTCTCTATTGCTGTGAAGAGGCACCACGACCATGGCAACTCTAACAAAGGAGAACATTTAATTGGGGCTGGCTTATAGGTTCAGAGCTTCAGTCCATTATCATCCTGGTGGAGAGCATGGCACTATCCAAGCAGACATGGTGCTGGAGAAGGAGCTGAGAGTTCTACATCTTGACTTAAAGACACCAGAAGGGGACTGTCTAACACTGGGCAGAGCTTGAGCATAGGAGACCGACCTCAAAGCTGGCCCCACAGTGACAGACTTCTTCCAACAAGGCCACACCTACTCCACAAGGCCACACCTCCTACTAGTGTCACTCCCTGTGGACCAAGCATTCAAACACGTGACTCCGTGGGGGCCATACCTATTTAAACCAGCACACATATCCTTGTCACTTTTCCATCTACTGCATCTATCTAACATTCAGAGGTGCTGGTATCTCTACTTTTGTCTGTTTAGTTTTGTTCACCTTTGCTTCACATATTTGATATTCATTCCACTGTTAGTGTTTCTCTAGTCCCCTTAGTTCTAAATGATCGTAGAGATTTGAGCTTCTTTTCCATTAATGTTCATGATGTATCTATCTCCCTTCCTTAATTTCAGTCTATCTGATTCTTTATAAAGTCTTTGTAATTTGGCACATACTTTTAAATTTCCACCTTTAGAGTAATATACTTTGCCATTTTCAATCTCTTTCTATTATATTGAAATGTTCACACTTACTATAGGAATATTTAGATTAACATTACAAAGTGTATATGCAAAGCTTCCCTTCTACCTTCTCCAGGTTTAATCAACATGTTACATGACCCAATTTTATTTTTCTTTAGTATTTCAGTTATGTTTCTATTAATAGAAAAAACATATGCTTACATGGCAGAGAGAAATCTCACAGAGCTCCACCATTAGACAAAAAAATTTGGACAACTAACAATGGGAGAGGGAGAATTAAGTCTTCTCCAGGGAGTAGCCCCCTAATTGTTTATCCAATATGAAGTGGCGATCCCTAAAATCATATACACACAAACAGTGGTAAACAGATTTAGCAGGTTTCACATACTTAGCACATACACACATATGTTATAGATCACATAAATGTTATATGTTATATGTAATATATAATATATATCATATAAATGTTATATGTCCTTTAAATATATATAAACGCTACATATTACATATTATATTTTTAAAGGAAAAGAGACCAGAGAGGGAGTAAGAGAGAAAAAAGTATTTTCAGTGACAGCCCCTCATGTCCCCCATGACATGGCACCAGTATACAATGCATTTTCTGTCTTTACTTTAGATGAAGTCGTCGTGAGTCTTTTTCATGTTTAAAAGGCCAAGATGTGATTTTACTTTCATTGTCTCTGATGTTGCACCCCTTCACATCCACAGCTCTGACCGGCACTTCTTCCAATGCACAGGCCTCTGTGAGCATCCTCGTAGGAAAGTTCCATGGACGACACTTTTGTTTGCAATGGAAAGTCCTTATTTATCCTCAATTTTAAAAGGCTTTCTGTCTGTCATAAAAAACCTTCATTGTATATGAATATGTACTATCTTCATCTACTTTGGTGATATATGTAATCAGAAAGGGATATTGACTCAGTAAGATGGGTTTGCTGTGTAAATTAACAGGATTGTATGTGTTTGATTAATTTCTGTTTTATGTGTATCAAACATATGACTTTCCTAAGATATGTCCTATTTGGTCATAGTGAGCAGTAATGGAATATTAAATATCATTTTCCAGTATTCTGTGAAGAAGCTGACATAAATATTTTTCTTGGATATTGTTCCATGGTTTTTGCTATGCGTTTCCTTGTTGCATGTATGCTAACAGTATCAATCTTGTGTGAGAGATTTGGAAGTATTCCTTCTCTTTGATGTTTTGGAACAATTGGAGAATAAATACTCTTGTAACACTTGCTAGTATTCAGCAATTAAACCATTTTCCTGGTCTTTAAAAAAAAAAAAAAAGGATGATCAGTTTCAAGTATAGACCCCAGGCTGACAGGGCTGGTTTCCTCTTGATGTGGTAACTATCCCACTCCATCCTCTTCTCAAACTGCGCTCTGTGAGGCACTTCCCACCCTCGGTTCACCCTTCAGACCTTTCCCTTGGTCTCCAGTTCTGGGCAGTTGAATGAGAATATGCCTAGGTGTGAGATGTAATGGTTTTAGCTATTTTGTGAGTTGATATTCTCTAAACTTCCAGACTCAATAGTATTCTGTCTGCTGTTTATTTGGGAAAACTTTCAACCATTATCATTTCAAACTATCTTTTTCCCACTGCTCTCTCTCCTCTTCTTATGGAATTTTAGTTGTAGGTATTTTACATCTTTGCAACTATCCCATATTTTTAGATTTTTTTCTCTGTATTTTACTTTAGGGAGCTGCTACTGACATGTCTTCAGGTTCCTAGATTATTTCCTCTCCCACATCTCGTCTGCAGAAGACCCCACTGTGTGTTTGTTATTCCTACCACTCTGCTGTGATGTCTAGCACTGCATTTTGATTTTCAGAGTCTTTGTCTCTTCGTTTCATACTGGGTTCTTGCACATTGACAACCATTTTGGCTGAGCATCTATCACAGATATAGAACAAGGTTTATTTGGTCAGATGACATGTGTCATTCGAGGGTCTGCTCCTGATACTTGCTTTCCATCTTCAGTCCATGTTTTCAGTTCGTCTTCTTTGTTCTGCTATTTGTCTGACCTTTGGTATACCTCATGAATCTATTATTATTCAACAGTTTCATACTTGTGTATAATAAATTGTAGTCTTTCTCCCTATTATACTATCTTAACTCCCCCTTTGTCCTACTCAACTCCTTTTTCTTTCCATGTTTCCCTCCTACCTCTATGTCTCTTGTGTGTGAGGGATTCCCTGAGTTTAAATAGGGTTTCCTGTATAAGCATGAGAGGTTATTTACTGGAATGTGTCTCATAATTTTTAGCAAAAGTTTACCAAATGTATCAAGTAATATGAACCAAATTAAAAAAAAACACAAACCTTTAGTGTAGGATTTGTGCAAAGTGTTAGACAATTTAATGTAATTGTGGTTGTAGACGCCTGAGGCTTCAGAACCTTCTAGGTTCTTGTTTCTGTCTTTCCTGTTGTCTTTGAGCCTAAGAACTCCTCCTTAATCAGAATCCATACCTGGAGTTCTTGGTGTTCTGATAGACTTTTGTTTATGTGGATCCCTGCTTGTACTGTGTCATGTGGTGCCTCCATGGAAGCTTCCTGTAATCTTATTATTGAATCCAGTCTTTCTTCAGGCTGAGGTTCCTGAGCTGTGATTGCCACACTTGTTGTATAGGAGTCATTTCTCTTGTCAATGTGAGTGAGCAACAAGAAGGGTGAGCCGGGTGGAGACCCTTTTCCTTGAGATCATAAGATGCTGCTGAGTCAGCCATTGCCTGTAGATAGTAGCCCTTCTTAAATAGAACTCTCCAGACATTCTGAAAAGTTGACATTTTCCCTTCCCCTGCCACTCCTCTGTCACCAGACTCCTCCTTGTTCTTTACTGAGAGCCTGGTTGGCTGCCTAAAAATAAAATTGATGATTGGGTCCTCTATCTGGAGATTTTCACTTTCTGCTAATCCACAGATGACCTCCAATGGTTCAGACAAATGATCATCAGTGAGCTGCTTTCAGTTTCAGACTCTAACAGCTCCAAGTCCAGGCAAGAGGGCACTGGATGCCACTCCCGGGTTTTTCAGGGTCTCCAGATTTGGGCTAGCAGCTTCAACTGAGATCTCCATTCACTAACAGACCTAAGAGAGGTCACGCGGTATCAGTGTGTGCAGCTCTTTTCTTGTAAGGCCAGAGGGATGACTACCAAGTCCCCAGATGCTGGAGCCATAGTAGCCACAAGGCCAAGTGTGTAGTGACAATTCCGGAATTTGATTTCTTTAAAAACCAGAGATATATTGTAAAGAATATGTTTTCATCTTAATGCCAGGCATGGGGATATGGTTGCTTCATAGCAGTTGACTATGATGTCCCTCAGGTGTAGGAGAAGTTTTAATTTCTTTAAAAACTTGGTTGTTATATGTGAATATGTCTTGTTTTGGTCCCAATTGTGGGGCATGATAATTATCAGCTGAAAAACATCCTGATGAGGGAGTACATGATGTTTTGTCAGCTGGAGACTGCCTTGTGCAGGGGTGGGAGGGTGGGGGTATGGTTTTGCCAACTGGAAAAGCATCCTTGTGTGGATTCTGAGAAGGTATATTTAGGATCCCCCAAAATAGAGAGGGATCAATTTTATTTGGCTCCACATATGATCTCTTCACTTCTGGACACTCTCAACCACAAATACTTCAGAGAATGCTTAGGGTTTGCTGCTATCATTGCTGCAAATTGAGCCCCAGATCAAGCTGAGATAACAGACTTTATAGTAGCCACTGACCATCACTGTGGCTATGGTTGCTGCTACCACCCCTACTGCTGATTGGTAGTTGTTCCTGTTGCTGTTTCCTGGTTTGCTGTTTAGCTGTGTTTGCTGTTGCTGTTTGGCTGGACTGCTGCAATCCTAGCTAAGGAGAGTGGAGTCACCTCGGGGAGCTGCATCTAGAGAGGTCTGCACCCCTGTCCCTACTCACCTTGTTTCTCCCCTACCTCGGGTCAGTGGGTTAGAAGTAAGGTAGCGACACTAAAATAACAACAAATAGTTTTAAAGCACACCTTGACTTATGCTCTAGCGGAGGTGTGGTTTGCCAACTGCAGAGAATTTCTTCGATTGTGTTATCTGGAAAATTTTCAGAGGGTATATAAATGCTAGAGCTCTGATAAGGGGGATATTGACTGATTGTTGGTCATGGTTTGTTAAGTAGTTGTTCACGAAGAAGAAAAAGGAGGAGGCAGAAGAGGAGGAGGAGAAGGAAGAGGAGGAGAAGATCAAACTTGTCCCAAGGAATTAGATGCCCCTAATCACCAGGAAGTAGTTTAGTGATAACACTACCCCCATTCTGACCCCGAATTTATTAAGGAATCTCTTTCTTTTCCTGTCTACCTTTTTATCTCTCTTACTTAGTGTTAGGTAGTTGAAAGCATAGAAGAAAAGGGATGGAGAAGGGTGGAAGAAAGAAGAATCCACACAGTAGCAAATGCCAGTTACATGGGTGATTCTTTTTTATTCTATGTTTAATAACCTTAGTAACCATCAATCAAGTTAGAGATTGAAATGACCTTTCTAGGTATGAATGGACTTAGAAATGTTTAATAATTGAAAAACTAATGAAATGAGGACTAAGATAAAGAAATGACCAAAATACTAGGAAGTGTGCATAGGAAACATGGTAGGTTCACCCTCCTGTGTAAGGAAGGGAGGTCTCAGGCTGGCAGGTGATAGGCACTGGTCCACAGTTGATAGAAGATCCAAAGTTTTGAAGGAATGATTGCGAAGGAAGTAGGTTCCATTTGATAAAATGGACAGTTTGAGAATATGGTAAAGACAAGCCATAGCATTCTCCTTTCAACCAGAGAGGGAGAAAAGGCCATTCAGATACCAAGTGTTGGTGGTAATAGTATAGTCAGTGCATGTCTTTAACATCAGCACTTGAGAGGCAGAGGCAGGTGGATCTCTTGAGTTTGAGGTCAGTCTAGTCTACAAAGTGAGTCCAGGACAGCAGGGCTACACAGAGAAACCCTGTCTGAAAGAGAAAGAGAGAGAGAGAGAGAGAAAGAAGAAGAAGAAGAAGAAGAAGAAGAAGAAGAAGAAGAAGAAGAA
>CAJQZJ010032004.1:4864539-4902813 GCA_907164525.1 Lophiomys imhausi | reverse complement strand
AAGAAGAAGAAGAAGAAGAAGAAGAAGAAGAAGAAGAAGAAGAAGAAGAAGAAGAAGAAGAAGAGCAAAGCCATTCAGAGTACTGTACAGGGCTGAGGGCCGGAAACTGAGTAAGAAAATCATGGTTGATGTTCAGCTCCTGTAGTTATCTGAGTAACCTCCCAGTAACAAAATATCTATGACCTAGCATTTTGCATGTGCAGCTGACCTAGGTATAAAATAAGGGACAGCATTCTCAGGAGGCCATGGTAGAGAGCCAATGTGTGACTCAAGCAGTGGAAACTACAGGGCTGACTGCTAACTAGCCTAAGGGTCTCTCTGTACTTCTGTGACCCAAATCTTTACTTGTAGCAATTGCCCAGGGAAGGAGATTGTGTCTAGGAACGTGTCTCCTTCCCAACAAAATGTCCCTCACACCTGATAAAGAGCTAGATACAAAACCTTCCATGGATCTGAAAATCCTAAGCAAACAGACAATCAAGAGGGGTAGGGGGAAGTGAGCGGGAAGCAGGGGGCGAGTGAAACTTCTACTCCACCAAAGGAGGCAGCAAAGGAAATTTCCCACTGTCTTTGGGGAAAAGAAAACGAGCCCTTCTCAAAAGTGCAGCTATGGGCTTTTAGTTTTTGTTTGTTTCTTTCCTTATATGCAGTTGAAGTCTGTAGTCTGTGAGTGTGTCCTTCAGACAGAACAAATAGATACTCATCCAAAGTAGCTCCAGGCATTCTCACTGCCTCTGAGCAAGATCCCGTGTAATCCCTCCCAGAGAAGTTGCCCTGGCTGCAGAGCTCCAGGGATCTTTACCTTCCCACTGATGAGTTAGCAAGCCAGAGCAAATGAAAGTAAGGTGGCTCTCATCTAAAAAGAAAAGGACAGGAGGAAAAAATAAAAGCATGAGAGAAGAAGTCAAGGAAACAAAGGAGAGAAGTGGGCTGCAAAGATCTGCGAGTCTTTGTTTTTTAATGAAAACACAAGTACAGTTGCCTTAAATGATTCTAAGAGTAGAATAGAATCTAAAATTATGGGACTGAAAAGATGACTCAGAGATTAAGAGTCCCCACTGCTTTTGCAGAGGACCCACGTTCATTTCCCAGGAGCTCGGGACCTCCTGTAACTCCAGCTCCAAAGGGGATCTGATGCCTCTGCCCCCCCCCCCCCCCACCGCCTCTGTCCTACACACATACTCTCACACACACAAAAGAAAAAATGTATTTAAGATTATGACTAACGGATTAATACACAAGTAATAGTAACCAGAGAAATATGATTTAAAACAAAGAGGCAAAGACTCAGAAAGCGTGTAAGTCGAGGACAGTCAGTCTACTTTGTTACAAGATTGTGAGGTCAGAGCATCTTCCCACTAATAGTCCATAAAATAAACCTGGGTCTAGAATTTTTCTCCTGTGACACATGACCACTGGGAAAGATGGGGCTGATGAAGAAAAGCCACCATTAGACAGCTAGGATCAGAAGCTTGGCTTTCAATATCCTTTGATGAAGGCAAAGCAGCAAATGCCTGATCCAAGCTCCCACAATGCACTGAGAGACACTAGTGCCTCCTCAATGCCCTGTCCTCCATCAGCACCTAAACCTCTCCAGCCATCTGTCTTCATTGCTAAGGTGTTTTTCTCTACTAACTTTGCAGCCCATGTGTAAAGTCTCAAGCCTCACTGTCTACCCTATTCTCCTGCCTTGGAAGATGTTAGGAGATGCCCTTGTGTGGGGACCCAGGAAATGGAAGCTTATGAGAAATGCCTCGTGGCTGGGAAAATGAAAGTAACTTATGGGAGATATCTAAGATGGCGCCAGCCAAAAGATGCTTGGGGAGGAGTTGAAACCCGATTGATCATGGGTATAGCTGATTGGATGAGCAAGATTTCCGTGCTCATGATCAATGTTTGTCACCATGTTACCAGGCTTGTACTATGTGATGTAATAGGATAACCTTTAATGTGATTGGCCCATGTAGCCTCATGTGGAAACCCCCATTTGGTTCTGTATATAAGCTAGGGGACAAAACTTCAAAAATGGGAAATGCTTAGATATCAACCCTGTCACATCTGTTTGTCTTCAGAATAAAGGCTGGAGGGTCGGGTGGGCAGCGCACTCACCTTTTCCCTGAGAACCCCCTTATGTAGTGCTGACCCTATACAGGCCCCTGTGGCACCCCTATGCTGCTCAGAATAGTACAAAACAAGGCATCCAAAATTCAGAGGTAGGCAGATTGATACACAACTGAATTCCACATGTAGAAGAAATGAGCTCCTAGAATGAGAACCCCATACCATGTTAGAGATCCCGTCTCAAAAACAAGAGAGAGACAGAGACTGAGGGAGGAGAAAAGATTAGCCAATATTCTTCCTTCTTCATTCCCACCTATTTCAGGCATGACCCCATGTAGCTTCCATGCCTCTGTGCAGGATCTGTTGGTCCAAGCTCACCTTGGCTACCAAGCAGCAAATGTACACTAAGCCCAATCACTGCAAGTTCCACTTATGTCAGCCACATGTGAGGCCCAGGCTCCTCCCCTTAACCCCCTACACATATGTGTTCTGCAGAATTTACAAAGGTAAGAAACTTTAACCATATCTGGTAAAGATCTTTCTCCACTGCAGTTCCCCACCCTTGATCCGTCTCCTTGGATCAGGTACTACTGGAGATGAATCGAAGGAGACAGGAAAGGGCTGAGAATGTCGTTGCCGGGCTCTGGTAAGATACATGTGCATGGTTCAGAATCACCTTCACCTTTGAAGCTATATGTCACATACAGAAAGACAGGAACATGTTCCAAGAGATACGTTATTAGGCTATGCATCATTTTGAAATTAATATAGATTAGACCCACACTCCTCCAGGTGGCATGGCCAGTTACATACCTCAGCTCTATGGATATCTTATGATTTATCCTAGTGCTCCCAGGGTCGTGGCAAACAGCAGGAGATTAAACCACACAGAAGAGAAAGGATGCAGTCAAGACACAACAATAAACATAAGATGGGGATGGGACAGAGTGCCGGTGTTATAGACAGACTGTTTTATGGTGAGCATTTTTATGTTTACTGTAAACAAGTACAGTCTGAAAGTTAGGAGCATGGTGTAGAATGCACATTAATTAGTAACAAAACCACAGTTTACCATTATCAGGTACCATGCGCTGCACTCAGTTATCTGTGTATTTGTATATGGCTGCAGCCCAGTAGGTTTGTTTACATCAGGGACACCACACACATGTGTACATTGCAATCCCCTGTGACATTGTAGTGGCTACAGTGTCACTAGGTAACGGAAAATTTCCAGCTCTAGTATAATCTCATGGGACCACCGTGATGCATGAGGCTTATTGCTGACTGAGAGGTTGTTCCACGGGACAGAACTGCAGCTGTCCCTCATTACGCCCACCTAGGAGTGAGACTTCTGGGAATGCTCCTGTGGCCCGTTGTGCATACCATCCTGGCCTCTCCACCCAAAGGCCTAGAAGACAATTTAGATAATTAGATCCACCGGTTGAAAATGGTTTTATGTTTGAGTCTGTGCGGGAAAATTTGATACACTGCGTGTGTTAAAACTTTACAACTCTAAATGTACAAAATGGCTTTGAAGCATTGATTCGGGATCCTGATGAACAGCAAGCCTACAGCTTTGTGTAAGAAAACCAGAAGAGTTTGAAGATGATAAAAATGCTTCCATAAGAATCAATACACTTCCCATTACTTGTGCAGGTAGAACACTAAGCTATCTTTTTTATTCTGTTAACTGGAAGTAATTTAACAAAATCGTTGCCTTGGAAAAAGATGTGAATGAAACAGTTTTGTGTGTATAAACACACTGGAGAATTTTCTGCTTAACTACCCTGGTACTGTGTTCATTGAGTATGGTGCATGATTAGCTTTCTGATGTTCCTCTGCAGTTAAAAAATTTGTAAGAGAGTACTGTGATGGAGATGTAACCTGAAGTAATAAATAAGCCTAAAAAAAGAAAAAGAAAATCCCATACAGGATTTTGACATTACTTTTCTCAACCTATATACTATTAAAACTGAATGCAGAGGGCTGGAGAGGTGGCTTAGCAATTGGAAGTGCTTACCGTAGGCATAAGACGACTGAATAATTCAAATGCTGACTTCTGTACCCCCCCCCCGCCCATATCTGGTTGCAATTTTTGTTCTGAGAATGTCTTATCTGAATGTTGTGTAAGCACTGCTTCCCAATTGTCCCATGATATGTAATAGAGCAGCTTACAGCTAATCACTGAGCAGGGGAGAGAATGGGGCTGGACTTCCTGCCCTCCAGGGGAGGAGGAGCTAGAGAGAAGTAGGAGGATTTTCAGCAGTAGGCAGAGGCAGGAGAGATAAAAGTGTGAGCCAGGTGAAGCAGGAAAACCACAAAGTGCAAGTATCTCTGGGATTTATGCTGGGGGGAAGCCAGATTAGCTTAGTGGGTTAAGAATAGAGTAATAACTGCTCAGTTTTTATGTTGTGATACCTCTTTAATAATAATAATAATAATAATAATAAAATTTTGTAACTTGTTGTGCTTTGTTTTCTCATGCATTTTTTAAATGTGTGCCACTTTTTCTTTTAAAGAAAGCCCCGCCCCCATATTGCATATGCATATGCATCTGGCCCCATACAACATGGGCACAGCACTGCTATTATAAGAGTGGTTGTTTCCAAGTGGAAGCTATCCTTCTTACATTAGATGCAAATGTCTTACAATAATATCTGATGATTTTATGGCCACATTCCATCAACCATTCTCACCACTCCCTTGATTAGACACCAAGTTGCTCAGAGTTACAAAATCTCCCAAGCCTTTGACCCTCATTCATTAACCTGATGCACAGTTAGTCTCTGAAGTGCTTTCTCTCATCCTTTCTGAAAAGTTGCTTTATACTTTATATGTAGGACCTCCTCCCTAAACCCTTCTCCCTCACCTGTTAAGATATCCATAACATTCATAGATACGGGACAAATTTGCTTTCATGTTCATACTTTTGTTCCATGTTTCCTCTGTATCACAACTCTGTTTATTTATAACTAGCCAATAGAGGAGGGGAGGGATATTAAGTGACTGAAAGGAACAGAGATGTGGGAAGAATGGAAGAAAGACACGTAGATATAGGTCTCAGGAGTCTTCTGGCAGCCAGCAGGGAGATGGACAAGGCTACCCATCCTCCATGACAAAGCAGATGACTCAAAGAGGAGACCAGAAGGCAGAACCAAGATCCCAGAGTGTGAGGCCCAGTTGAAGCCCTTTCAACCTCAGCTTGGCTGAGTTCCAAAGAAAATAGTAAAATATTACCCATATAGGGAGGAACAAAGCCTTGAGAAGCCAGGATGTGTGATTTGAATTGAACCCCCCCCCCCGTTCCAGCCCAGTAGAAATATGACTACAGCATCATGAACAACCTCAGCCAGAGGTACCTAGTTGGAACTCTCCCCATTCACTGAGCTACAAAAGTGTGAGACCGAAAGTCTATTCATACGTGATTGATGCCTCTAAATCTTGGAGTCATTAGCTCTATAGCAAGAGAAAACTGACACAAATATCTAGGGAGGAGTCATACTGTCCTTTTTGATGTAGCGACATTAAACTAGATAGCAGAAAATGAGGACGTGATGAAAAAACAAAGGGCTACTATATCCCTTCCTCCCCATGCATGCGTGTGCATCACTAGCGACACCCACATAGCTTACAGGAGAAGCCATCATCTCCTGCCCACATATCCTGTCAGTCAATGTGACTGACAACATAGCTGGACATGTAAGAGTCAGCTCCACGTCCAGGAGCATCTTATCATGGAACAAGAAGAGGAGTGTACTAGCAATACACTGTCAGAAATGAAGGAAGGGTGGGAGAAAAAAGAGAGGGTGGGAGGGCATTCTGCTTATTGTCAAGGATAGACTATCAAAGAGCCAGAGTCAAATACATGAATCGAAGCTCAGGAAGCATTTTTCTAACTGTTCTGAACATTGAGTGTGCTAAACTGGTTATAACCAGTTAATAGTGTGTGTTGACTTGACAGGTTTCAGAACTATCAAGTAGACATGCCTCTGGGCACATCTGCCCTGCAAGAGATTACTCAAGATTGGGTTATCCTCTGGATCTCGATGAGGGATTATCTTGATTAGGTTAACTAAGATGGGGAGAAGCAGAGTAGCTCTACTCCCTGGGCTGGGGGCCTGGGTTGCATATAAGGGAGGACCCTTGAGTAATGCAAGCATCCTTATTCTCTGCTGGGATGGAGTGTGGCCAGCTGCCTGGAGCTCCCCCGCTGCTGTCACCTCCCTGACATGGTGGAGCTGAGAGTCAAAATAAACCCTTCCTTCCTTAAGTTGCCCTATCAGGTATTTTATCTCAGCGACCAGGAAAGTAATACAGAGGCTGTGGTTCAATCAGTACAAAGTGAAATGCTGTACAGATTGTCACCTTGCTACTCCTATTTCTGTACAGAGAATCTGAATGTTCAAATCTGAATGCTCAAATGCTCCCTAATCTGTCTTTCGGGAACAGCAAAATGCAACAATTGGGAAATACCTGGTGGGAGTCAGTTCACTGGAGCAGTCAGGTTCCAAGGCATAGGATGAGGCGTCAGGCCTAAGTCATCGCAGCTAGTAAGAGTCGTAGTTAACAAGGGAAGCCTTTGGAGGAAGAGTGGAGGTCACTGACTTGTGAGAAAGGGGGCTTGAGCAGAAAAGGAAACACAAGAGGCCAGCTACTAAAAATAGATCAAGAAGAGTTTCTCTTCTCTCTAAGAAGAGAAAGTGACTAGAACTGTAGAAACTGTAGAGGTCAAAAAGGAAGACATTAAAACTCATTCTCACTGTACTGTTGATTCTTAAGGCCAGCTATGAAAACAGAAGCCCTGGGGTCCACAGGCTGTTTATAAGTAAGGCTGTATCACCCTGCTTGTTGCGTCATTCCGCTACAAGAGCAAAGAGGAAAGAAAGCAGCTTTAGCTGCTGCGCACTGGGAAACTGTGGGAGAGTCTGACGCAGCAAAGCCCCGTGACACAATGAGCTCAGGACACAGAGCCTGGCCCCTGGTTGTCGGTTCCCTGAATCATGTGGTTAGCACATTCTAAGCAACTGGACTGGCCAACAGCCCATTCAGAACACCTTGGGTTTCGTTGCTTCTTATAAACTGCCTGGAGGTTTGCAAATACAGTTGTAGGAATGTGAGTGATGGAAAATGTGTTCATTGAGACAGAGATTATGGAAGAAGGAGAACAAGATGAGAATAAGATGGAGGTAAAGCCATTGCCTGATGCTCCGAAGCAGACAGACCTTAAACTTAAGCTCGGTGTCAAAGAGCCTCATTCTTGTCCCAACTGCAAAACATTGGACTGACATTTAAGGCAGCTTTGCTCAGCTACTCAATTTTATAACTCATGCATAAAAACCCAAATTTAGTCCCCTTACCCTTATTTTTTTCTGTATTTGTTCATTTTTGAGTCAATAGCTAGATCTTTCTCCATGTTTCTTTGCCAAAAGTATCAAATTCAAGAAATTTCCCACGAGCATCTTTGTGTAGACATTCAGACTGCTGCTCATAGGACAGCTTTAAGACATTGGGGGACCCTTGCATCTTAACACAAGCTGAATGCCACAAAAGCAAGACACTTCCGACCAGCCTTCCCCACACTCTAGGCAGAAGCCAGCTTAATATGACTACTGACAGGGAATTTCTACAAAAATAAGCAAAGCCCAGAGCCAGCCAACTGGCATGTTCTCTGAGGCCCACAGGTCACAACTAATTGTATCTACCAGACCATCATTCTGCACACTCACAAAGACGTACTCATCATTTGGCAGTGCATTGTTTGCACAGTCAAAGCCCTAACAACGTGTTAAAAAACAAAAGGAATTTACTGGGTAGGATTAAAACAATAAAGAAAAATGTAACAAAAACGTAAAGTCTTAAAAGTCCTGTAAACACGCTGGGTGGTGAGGTCAGGAGGAGAGAAAAGGAATGAGGAGAATTTGCCTGGTGTTCCACACAGAAAGGGATGTCACATGGGAGATGGCCAAGGCACATTTGTGAAAAACACCAAATGTAGGTCTAAATTAGATTCAAAACAGGATTCGTCTGACAGCTTTGTGCAGTAGGCAAAATACCATCAATGAGGTAGGGCAAAATGGGGTGTGTATGTATACAAAATACAGATGTGCAGGAAAAAAAAATCCTGTCCTGAGCTGGCCCACAGCCAGGTAAGCGGTTGACCTTCAGACCTGCCTAATTTTAGTAGGCTGAAGTCTGGAAACACGATTAACTATCTGCATGCAAGTGTTGCCGCTCTGGGCCCCCAGGGGAATGTTGGGAGAGAAAGGAAGGCTCTTATATCCTAATTAAAGGTCCAAGTTTTGCCCCATGGAATGCAAAGCGCTTTTGGATGCAGGAAACTGTTCTTTATCCAGCTTGCCTCATAAAGCTGTCAATAAGTTGAGAAAGTGGTCTTGATGGTGTGAAAAAATCCACCTCTTTGAAAGCACTGACTGCTAATAAAAATCCTTTCTGTTCGGCGAAGTCCAACAAATCATCTAGAATCATATAAATAGCAAATTTAACAGCAAATTAGCAGGGCTTATAAAATATATGGCCACTTAGGCAGCAAGGAAAGCCAAAAATCAAGGCTGGAGAATTACTAAATTATGGTTAAAGATTTTTTTTTCTTTTCATGCTTTTCGCTGGAAGCTTTTAAAAGTGTATTTTGAATGACTAAGCTGGCTTTAAAGGGAGATATAATTAAGGTAGCTGCATCAGGAGGGCCAGGGCCTCTCACATCAGATAACCACCAGAAACTGAGCAGGGTCTGTACAGGCATGGGAAGTCTGGAGCCAGCCCTTGCCTAGAAGATCGTCTTCTGGCTACTGGGTAATAAATGGTGCGTGTTCCTCTCCAGGAGACAGAGATTGAAAGAAGAGCTTTATGTCTATGGGATCTTAGATAAAACTTAGGTATTGTAGATGCTTTAAAAAACACAGCCCTGAAGTGAGTTTCTGATAGAGCTGGGGGAAGCTCCTGGGTAAGTCGTCAGTGACATCACTAGATTTGATCTGTCAAGTCTCTGCTATTTGTTATTTTCATCCACTGTTGGGGACATGCTCATTAGCCAGGCCCCAGAACACAGGTAGAGTTATGAATAAAATAGCACATTCCTGACATTTCGTGCATGGTTGTTTGGACCTTTTATTAAAACCAAACTGTCGGCACCAAGTAACATTGAAATAAAAGGTTCTTTTCACAAAATCTTGGCTTATGCAGTCTCTCCACAGCTCTGGAACAGTTTTTAGAAAACATAAAAGGTGTAAAAAACAATCATCATTTTTTAATTTTCTGCCTTAAATAAATATTAGAATAGTTGATGTGTTTAAGTTGGTTCTTTAAGACTGTAATTATGGTGTGTTCCCCTTGGTTTTGTTCAAAAGCATCTGGTAGGATGACAACTAGAAACAAACATTTCTTTATTTTCACCCATGCTCCCTATATCTTAAAATTTAAAGAAAAGGATCATCAGAAACAAAATGCAGGGAAGGAAACTGTAGTCCTCCCAGCACTGACACCAGAAGAAAAGATGCCTTCAATTACACTGGAGGCTTCATCATCTGGAAATAAGGTACTCAATGATAGGAACTGGCAAGGGGGAGCCAAGCCAGGGACTACAGGGGAGCTGTCTGGCTGAGACACAATTCACCATATGAGTAACACACAAACACACATACACAGAGAGAGAGAGAGTTTTTGACTTTCATGTGATAAAACTTTCAAAGGTAAAAGGAAGCTGGTGAGATTATTTTTAATATTTTATTTACACCAATATGACTAAATTTACAGGTTGAACGTCCCTAATGTGAGAATTCAAAATAATAAAAAAAAAAAACACTGCAATGTTTGGAAGTTTTGAATACCATAATGTCACAATGTCACAAGGGAACAATTCTATACCTGACTTCATGTGACAGGTTACTGCCAAAATATAAACAGGCTGAAAATAATGCATAAAGTAATTCTCTCTTAATGGGATAAAAATCATCAGAATGTACATTAACAAGAGAGTTTAATGATCAGAGCTTGGTATTTTAAGGCATGTCATTATACATGAAATGATTCCAGAATCCGAAGAGAATCATTTAAACTCCAAGACACATCTGGTCCCAAGCATTTCAGAAACAGGATATCCAAGTGTGTATAATTCTGACATCGGGTCAGTTCATAACAATTGCTAATATTTTGTCTTTTTGGTTTTCCTCTTCAGACTCCATGCACGTGCTATACCTATAGCATATCTGAACTTCGATGAGCACACTGTGAGCACTTCACACTAGCTATGTTGGACCAAAGGTAACCACAGCAGAGAGAAAAATGTTGTGTCCTACCTTGCTTTCTGTTGCAGTGATAAATATTATTACCTAAAGCAACTTGGGGAGGAATAGGTTTACTGCATCTCACAGGGTTTATTACAAGTCATATCTTACAGAGAAAAGCCAAGTCCAGAGCTCAGGGTAGGGACATAGAGGCAGGAGCTGAAGCAGAACCACAGAGAAAAGCTGCTTCCTCCCTTGCCCTCCAGACTCACATTCTGCTACCTTTTGTGTATCTCTCAGGGCCCTCTACCCAGAGATAGTGTCACCCACTGTGAGCTGGGCCCTCCCATATCAATCATGAATCAAGAATATGCCTTACAGACTTGTCTACAGACCAGTCTGATGGAGAAAATTTCTCAAGTGAGGTTTCCTCTTCCTAGCTTGTATCAAGTTACCAATAAAAAACCAAAAACCAAAAACCAAAAAACAAAAACAACTACAAAAAAAACTAAACAGCACAATTGACTCACTGTGATCTTGACACATTATATTAAATTGATATTACTATTAAACTAATAACTTTTCCTTTCTGATTTATCCCCAAGATCTCATTTTAATATCAATATTACAATACAAAACCCATTCTAACATTTGAAAGTCCCACATTCTTTTAAGTTTCAAACAGTTTACATATTCTGTCTTTTTAAAATACCCCAAGTCTCTCAAATGCAGGCTCCTGGAAAATAAAATTAAAAAACAATAAATTATATACTCTTATTTCAAAAGGAAAGGATCAGGCGCAATCACAGTTAGATCAAAGCAAAACAGCCATTCAGCAGTATAAATCAAATCCGGTAGCTGAGAGTCCTGCATCTGAGCAGGATTCACACTGTTCTGGGTTCCTAAGGGACTGGGCAGTTCCACCTCTCTGACTCTGCCATCCTAGCATACACACGCTGTCTCCCAGGCTCAGCACATCTCTATTGTGTACCTCATGCTCTTCCTGGTGATCATACCCCTGTCCCATTTGTCAGAGTCTCCATCGCTAAGTCTACCCCTTCACTGATGGACTACTGGCCTTGCTTTATGAATTCCAACTATGTTAGTCTCTCACTGTGACCCCTTAAAATCCTGGGGTTTCCAAGGCAGCCCCTTCACCAATGACCTTGCCTGGCCTCTTACAGTGCCAAGTCTCTACTGTGCACCATGAACCCTTCAATCCTATGTTTCCATGTTGCTAAAACAGAACCACATGGGAGACTCTTACAAAGTTTGGCTGTCAGCTTGAAATGCCAGCTTGGCCACCTCTGGATCACAACTCTGTGTGATGACCCTGAGAAAACACTTTCCAGAACATTCTGCCTTAGTGATCCTAGTCTCTTATTAATCACAACTGGTTCTTCAGGACCACCTAACCAGCTCCTATTGTCCTGGGGAAGCCAAGTTCTCATTTCAGTGGTTCTTGATACTTGTTTGTCACAGCTGAATCTTCAGCCCCAGCTGATTAGAAACCATAGATTTTTTAATTAATTAATTTATTTTTGCAAGTTACATCTCTATCAAAGTCCTCTCACACTTCCCCTCCAGGTTCCACCTTCCCTCTCTCCCTCATCTCTGTCTCTGTCCTCTCCTTCTCCTCAGATGAGGGAGCCCCCACATATCTCAGTTCATCAGTCATGTGAGGGCTAAGAGCTTCCTCTTGTCCTGGGGTTTGATATGATAGCCCATCTAGGGTTAGGTGTTCCACTAACAAGCAATAGGGTCCATGACTTTCTGTTGGGTAGAACTTTTCATTGGACAGTTTGACTGTTAAATAAAACAGATTCATGCCTGTTTGGATTTGTGGGTTGTAGGATGGTTGTCCTGTGCTATATGATTAATACCCACTTATAAGAGAGTACATACCATGTGCATCCTTCTAGGTCTGAGTTAGTTCACTTAGGATAAGTTTTTCTAGATCCATCCATTTGGTTCAAATTGCATGATTTCCTTGTTTCCGATAGCTAAGTAATATTCCATTGTGTAAATGTACCACAGATTTTTTTTTTTAATCCATTCTTCAGTTGAAGGACATCTGGGTTGTTTACATTTTCAGGCTATTACGAATAAAGCTGCTATGAACATTGTTGAGGTGATGTCCTTGTGGTTTGCTGGTCAGAATGGCTAAGATCAAAAACTCAAGAGACAGCACATGCTGAGCGAGGGTGTGGAGAAAGAGGAACACTCCTCCATTGCTGGTGGGCGTGCAAACTTGTATAGCCACTTTGCAAATCAATCTGGCATTATCTTAGAAAACTGGGAATAGTTTTACCTCAAGACCCAGTCATACCACTCCTTGGGGGTACACAAGGAAACCATAGATTTTTAATTCAAATATATATCACATGAATGGCCCTGATAGAATTTTTGCTTTCCTCTGAAACTTCACAAGCCAAAATCTTGATTGTTTGCATTTCTTTCAATATTCTTATTTTTTAGTCTCGTACAGAACAGCCCATTTATCTTTGAACACTCAATAACTTTTCCAACACAAACACTTCCAACACCCCCCCCCCAAATATTCCCAGGTCTATCAATTGCTTATTCTCAGATACTATTTCCTGTTCTAATTTGCTTCCTATTGTTCTGATAAACACCAGGACCAAAAGCAACTTGGGAGAAAAGCGTTTACTATAACTTGCAGGTTACAGTTCATTTGAAGGGAAGTTGAGGCAGGAACCTGGAGGGCAAGATTTAAAGCAGAGCCGTAGAGGAACATACTTACTTACTCACTTGCTCTCCAGGCTTGTATTCAGCTACCTTTCTAATATGATCCAGTACCACTTGCCTAGGGGTGGCACCACACACAGTGGGCTGGGCCCTCCTTCATCAATCATCAATCAAGAAAATGCCTTACAGATTCACTTACAAGCCATCTCATGGGGGCATCTTCTCAATTACGCTTCCCTCTTCCCAGAGGATCCTAGCTGTATCAAGTGAGACATCTGGGGATTCGGGACTTCCCCATAAAGTACCATCTCTCTCAGCTACAACTTGCATTTCTGAACTGCTGGGGATCTTCCTGGTCCATCAGGAAGAGCCCAAATCTTAGCCTGCACATCAGGAAAATGAAGCCATATCATTTATCAAGTTGTGTGTAAACAGAAGAGGAAATTGTTTCTTCCTACATCCTCCTCTGGTCACTCCTAGAAACTCACACAATGTCCTCTTTTTAATAAACACAAAGAGGAAGTCTACAGCTAAATTTCCCCAGGAGAATTTATTGCGAACTACAGCTATGTTTTATTTTTAGATGTATTTAGCACTCAAAATATTACAGATTCTGTGAGATTTTTATACATATGCATCATTGTCTCTTACTCTTATTTGTCCCTCCACCCTCCCTCCCTTCTCCATCCTTTCTTTTCTCCTCTCACTGGTCCTCATCCTACCTGCAGATAGTTCCTCTACTGCTGCCTTGTCTTGTGAGTGTGTGTGTGTGTGTGTGTGTGTGTGTGTGTATGTTAAATCTAGATTCTACATAGGAAAGAAAACTTGCAACTTGTCCTTCTTTCCCTCAATACATTCTCTTGTTCTCTCTAGACCCTTTAGACAACTTACTCCTCCTCTGTGTGTGTATCGCAGATATCTAAGTAAATTACATATGTGTGAGACACACACACATTTAACTCTAGAGTCCACATGTGAGAGAAAAAAACACTTAAAATATGAGAGGATGGCTTATTTCTCTTAACTTGATGATTTTCAGTTCTATTTCCCTGACAGTGTCGTTATTTCATTCTTATTTACAGCGGAACACAGCTCCATTTTGTATGTATAACACAATTTTTATCAACTCATCTTTTGACGGACGTCTAACGACTTGTTCCAGTTCATGACAGATATGTACACCAATAAATTTGAACGTGCAGGCCTCTCTGTGCTGAGCAGACTTAGACTCCTTTGTGCTTAGGAGTGGTATAGCTGGACCATACTGTGGCTGTATTTTTAGTTTCTTGAGGAACCTCCATACTGACTTCCATCATGACAGGACTAGTCTACATTCCCACCAGCAATGTCTACGGATTTCCATTTTTCCATCTTAACCACTATCTGCCCTAACTGTCTGTCTTCCATGTGCCTTTATTCCTTTTGTTTTGTTTTCCGTCTTGAAACATGTCTCATGTGGCTCTGACGGCCTCAGATTTGCTGGGTAACCAAGGTTGGCTTTGCACTCTTGACCTTCCTTCTTTCACTTCCCAAGTGCTGGGATTGCATGTATGACTTCTTTCCCTGTGACAGGCATTCTGACTATCTGATTGTGGAATATCAAAGCAGTTTAATTTGCTTGTCCTTGATGGCTAAGGATATTGAAGAGTATTCCAATAATTGTTGGAAGTTTGTTTTTCTTCATTTAAGAACTTTACATTAAGTTAATTTGCCCATTTATGAAGTCATTTTGGGTTGTTGGTTGTCTTTGGAGGAGGTTAATTTTTGGACTTCCTTATAGATTATATATATTAATTCCCTGCCAGATATATAACTAGCAAATATTTCTCTCATTCTACAGGTGGTCACTTCACTCTGACTGTTTCCTTTGATGCACAGAGAGATGCCTTTTAATTTTATGTGCTAATTGGTGTTATTTTCCTGTGCAATTAAAAGGTTTTCCCACAAGTCTTTGCTCGTGCTTCTAACCTGAGCTCACTGTTTCTGGACTCACAGTGAGGTCCTTTATCTACTATGACTTGCTAGTTTTGGGGTGAGAGATAGAATTGACATATCTTGTAATCTTAACCATGACTAGTAAATGTATGCATTGAGAATATTAGGAGCCCCCAGATGTGTTAGGTATTCAGGATATAAAAGAAATAATTGGAGAGTGGGAAGTGGTTCTGCAGTTAGGAGCACATATTGCTCTTGCAGAGGACCCAAATCAGGCAGCTCACAACCTCCTGGAATTCCAGTTCCAGAGAATCCTCTGCCCTCCTGAGGCACCTGCATTCCCATGTGCAAACTCACAGGCAGACCCAGACACATACGCATGATTAAAAAAGGAAGAAACAAGAAAATGTTTTCTAGATTTGCTCCAGAGGAAAATATACACAAATTCATGAACATTTAAATTTTAAAAATGAGACCATGATTACTACTAAAATAAAGATGCAAATAGCCAGGATCAAGTTAGGGGAGTCTCCATAGGATGCTCTCACTGCTGGTAACATTTGCAAAGTCAGAAGGTTCCTAAAAGGACCCTCAGATGAAATAAAGCACAAGGGCTTATGTACTTGATAAGAAAGCTACTGAGACTCACAACTGTGGTTTATTAGCGGTAGGATGCAGACAAAAATCAGCCAAGGAGGCTCCAAATCCAGATCCTCTTCCCCATGAGTCACGGGTGTACAAACTGTTTTTGCTGCCTGTGGCATAGTGCCTTACATGCTCATTTCTCTCTTTGCTTCCTCATGGAAATCTTTGGGAAAGCTGTCTGAGGTCAGTGGCTGAAGCATGTCACCTCCGTTTGCCACCTGACCTACCTAGATGTGATCTTCACAGTGCTCCACACCGTGTTCCTGCCAGGACACCAGACACCACATCCCTGTGCAGACTCAGCAGTCATTTGCTCTTTCCTGAAAACACATTTTGCTTGGCCTGTGCCATCAGATTTTCCTCAGTCCTCATTGGCTCCCCTGCCAGTGACTCTATTTGGTTCACTGTTCATATCCCGTGAGTAAACCATGCTTTCCTGTGTGGTCTCTCTTCCCTCTCATCTCTATTGGGTTCGTGACTCTCTCCAACACCTCTCTATGCACCTTTCTCACCATTTTTTACCTTTTACAGAATCAGGATGCATATATGTCACAAGTTCTCCCTCTTGGCTTACCCTCATTCCCTTTGCTGTCCACAACTAGTGCCTTCTTGTCTTGTGTTGCTATGGATATTTTTCTTATGTTTATCTATTACTTCAAGTGACATCTCCATCACAGTGCCCTCTTTCCACCCCTTCCGGCCCCACCCTCCCACTCTCTCTCACCCCCTCTCCCTCCTATTCTACTCCTCCAGAGTGGGGTGTCCCTATATATCAGCCCCCCTCAGTTCAGCAGTCATATGAAGGCTAAGAGCTTCCTCTTGCACTGGGGGCAAATAGTCCCACTAACAGGTAAAAAAGTCTATGTTCCTGTTCTTTTTTGATGTGTTGGTTGTAAGATAGTTATCCTATACTATATGGGTAAAATCCAATTATAAGTGAGTAGATGCCACTTTCTGAGTCTGGGTTAGCTCACTCAGGATGAGCTTCTCTAGTTCCATCCATTTGGCTGTGAATTGCATGATTTCCTTGTTTCTGATAACTGAGCAGTATTCCTTTGTGTAAATATACCACATTTATTTTTTACCATTCTTCGGTTGAGGGACATCTGGGTTGTTCCCAGTTTCTAGCTATTACAAATAAGGCTGCTACAAACATAGATGAGGAAACGTCCTTGTGGTTTGGTGAGGAATCATTTGGGTGGATACCCAGTAGTATGGCTGGGTCTTGAGGTAGGGCTATTCCAAGTTTTCTAAGATATCTCCAGACTTATTTCCATAGTGTTTATATAAGTTTGCACTCTTTCTAGCAATGGAGAAGTGTTCCCCTTTCTCCACAACCTCACCAGCATGTGCTGTCATTTGAATTTTTGATCTTAACCATTTTGACAGGTGTGAGATGGAATCTCAGAGTCGTCTTGAGTTGCAATTCTGTGATGATTAAGGATGTTGAGCATTTCGTCAAGTGTCTCTTGGCCATTAGAGAGTCCTCCTCTGTGAATTCTTGGATTAACTCTGTTTCTCAATTTTTTATTGGATTATTTAGTTTCTTGGTATTTAATTTCTTGAGTTCTTTATAAATTTTGGATATTAGCCCTCTGTTGGAAGTGGGGTTGGTAAAGATCTTTTCCCAATCTGTAGGTTTTCATTTTGTTCTAATGACAATGTCTTTTGCCTTACAGAAGCTTTTCAGTTTCATGAGGTCTCATTTATTGATTGTTGGTCTTAGAGCCTGAGCTGTGGGTGTTCTGTACAGGAAGTTGTCACCTGTGCCAATGAGTTCAAGGCTTTTCCCCACTTTCTCTTCTATTAGACTTAGTGTGTCCAGGTTTATGTTAAGGTCTTTGATCCACTTGGATTTAAGTTTTGTGCAAGGTGATAAGTGTGGGTCTAATTTCATTCTTTTACATGTCAACATCCTGTTAGACCAGCACCATTTGTTGAAGATGCTGTCCCATTTCCATTGTACAGTTTTGGCTTCTTCGTCAAAAATTAAGTGACCATAGGTGTATGGGTTCATTTCTGGGTCTTCAACTCGATTCCATTGATCAACTGCTCTGTTTCTCTACCAGTACCATGCTGTTTTTAATACTCTTGCTCTGTAGTGTAGCTTGAAATCTAGGATGGTGATACCTCCAGATGTTTTTTATTGTACAGGATTGATTTAATTATTCTGGGTTTTTGTTATTCCATATGAAGTTGAGAATTGGTTTTTTTTCAGGTCTGTAAAGAATTGTGTTGGTATTTTTATGGGAATTGCATTGAATCTGTATATTGCTTTTGGCAGGATGGCCATTTTTATTATTTTGATCCTACCTATCCATGAGCATGGGAGACCTTTCCATCTTCTGATGTCCTCTTCAATTTCTTTCTTCAAGTACTTGAAGTTCTTGTCATACAGGTCTTTCACTTGCTTGGTTAGAGTTACCCCAGGTATTTTATGTTGTTGGTGGCTATTGTAAAGCTACACTCCATCACTGCAGGAAGTCAGGGCAGAAACTTAAGGCAGGAACCTGGAAGCAGGAACTAAAGCAGAAGCCATGGAGAAGTGCTACTCACTGCCTGGCTCCCAGCCTCATGTTCAGCTTCCCATCTTACACAACCCAGACTCACCTTCCTAAGGTTGGTGTCACCCATAGTGGGCTAGTCCCTTCTCCATCAATTACCACTCAAGGAAATGCCCCCACAAACCAGTCTTCATCAGGCAATTCTTCAGTTGAAGTTTCCTCTTCCCAAGTGTGCCAAGTAGGCAGCCAAGACTAGCCATCACACCCACATCATCCCTTAAAATTTAAGGAGTTTGGTGGTAAGGTGATCTTGAGTTGCATATGAAGATGAAATTGACTCCCTTGCTTCTGAGTGTCTAGGGCACAAAGGAAGAAGAAAAGGGCAGCTGAGTGTCCCCCATTAATAACGAAAGCATCTCCAAGCTACTTCCAAAAATATCTTGACTTTTTTTTGCCTTTGAGAGATTTCGAAGTATCCTTTGGCACTTGCTTTCTAATTTTATTGCAAAATGATAAAAAACAATTGGCCCATAATGTTTCCCTCAGAGCATTTGCAGTTTAGAATAGGGTAGGAACTTTCAGAGTTGTGTTTGAAGCTGTGGCTTTCATCCAATGTGCATGGATTTTCCTGAATGTTCAAATTAAGCAGTGTTCTCTACTTGAAAAACTTCTGGTCTCACACTAATTTCCTTATGTTTTTTTTGTATTTTTGTTTCAATTTTTATAAGCTTATTAAACCTACTGAGCTAATCTAATTTTAAAATTTGAAGACTCACATTACATTTTGCAATGTACTCAAAAATATTTTCATGTATTTTTTTTCAAGATGCCTTGTTCCTTCTCACTGTGAGCCTCGATGCTAGACAGGGCCACGGACATACATGGTAAAACAGACATTCCTGGGACATTACCATGCAGTCATGAGCAGCAGAATAGGAGCTGAGAGGGATGAAGAATGGAGTGGATCCATCAAGATGTAAAACTGAAAGATTAAAAAGGGCAAATCAAATCCTTTGCTAGTGTGCAATTCCATAAGTGTTTATAGAGGGGACTCCCCAGGGCTCCTCCCTGACAGTGAGTGAGGAGTGGGACAGAGACTGTAGGACATATTGTTTATCTGCATTCAGAGCATGACCCTCTTTTGAAAAGCCAAAATGTGAAAACCTATATAGATGGACCAAATAGGAAAAAAAAAAAACCTATTTCTGTAAGACTTTGGCAATTTTCTGTTTATCGCTGGACATGTTGCACATCATTTTCTTTTGTCTTTAGTCTCCTTTCTGTACAAGAGCAAATTCTATTTCTGGACAAATTGGGCTTCTAGGCTGTCCATATTGTTTTTCCATCCTCTCATTAACAAACCTGAAGGCAGCAACAAAAGTGTAAGTGACGTTCGCACTCTGAGTGAGAGAGCTGGGTTGAAGAGCCTCCGCGTTTGTGCTTCATCCTCTGCTGTTTGGCAGCCAACCTGGAGAGGTGATCATGGGTCTCCCTTAGGCGACCCAGAGGGTGGTCCTCAGGAGTAGGGTTGAGGTCACTGCGAGGGCAGGGTGAGGGGTCAGTCATTTCCTGTCGCACCTGGAGGATATAAATGGGGATATTTTAGTCTCTAGCACAGGCCACTCTTTAGCCTGAGAGAGCACAAATATTTACAGAAGGAAAACCAAATAGGAGCACTGCTGCATTGCGGGCTGCGCCGCTGAACGTAATGAGGGGTTTCTTTCCCCCTATGAATTTCAAAGCAGCCCGAACTAAGGATACAAAAGCAAACAGCATATCTGAGATTTAATGGAAAGGAAAACACGCATGCAGGATAAGGGATCCATTATTATTCCTTAGCACTTCGTTGTGAGCAGAATGCGCAGCAGTGACTTTCTGATCCCCCAGTCTGTCCCCTGCCTAGCAGATCAGCTCTTCAGGCAGGGACATGGTTGGATGACATCTTCTTATAGCTTTAGCTTCCAGAGTGCTGCTGACCACGGTGTAGTGGTCTCAGCAACCGAACCAGGTTTCAAGAAGTTTTCAGGTGGAGAGCGGATTCGGCGTGACAGACAACACAACTCAAGAGAAGTTTCAGTGCTGCTGCAAAGTTTTACTTTTTCAAGGCAGAATTTATACAGTAAAATCAGGAAGTGTGATCATAGGTACATAGCCAAAAGCATAAACATTTGTTGCTAAGAAATACCTGTTGATCTTGGAAGGAACATTGAGCTTCTTGGTGGCCCGATTGACTGTGGTCAACGGACCGGACAGTTCCTAACCATTGTGTTTTATTCTGAAACAGACCAGTATTTCAATGCCTTTTTTCTAAATCTCTTTTACTTCCTCAATTGTTTTTCATAACCATGAACGCTTACTTGCTTTCCCTTTTACACTAGCAAGTATTGGAATGTTTTTTGATAGCTTTAACAATATCTCCTAATGTTTTAGCTTTATTAGAGGGACTCAATGTCTACCAGGGAGGACGTGATCTCCTAAGTCTTTTCATGAAACCTAAGCTATTCTTTTACCATCATCTATCATTTTCATAGGAACACCAGGTACATAGAATTTATTTGTTAATGTTCTCCGTTTTCTTTTGTATCTTGGCTGAAATCCTAACTCTTTTTTCTGTAGAAGATTAAGAGCTTCATGTACTAGCATATTAGAATTTTTTTGTATTATTTGTACAAACTGTTGCAAAGGACTATTACCTGCATCTGAATTATTCATAGTTAGTATAATGTTTGGATTTCCTGGAACATCTAGTCTTTCTTCCTGTGGGGCTGTTGCCATCTGTTCAGGGGTAGACAGCGTATTTTAAGTTCCTTTTTCAAGTACTGCACTTCTTGGAAATCTTGTATAAGCTATGAGATAAAGTAAGCATCCAAAAGTGAAACCAAGCCCTCCGAACATCCCCAACCTTTCCAGCTCCCCAGGAGACCTGATGATTCGCCCCCACAAATATCCAGGCTTCCGTCCAGCACCCCTTTTGGCTAATGGGTCATTCTTCAGGGCCTGGAAAAGCCCAGAAGAACCCCCCAGCCGTACAACATGCATGTTTGTCACACAGCGGTCGTAGCCTGCACTGCTGGCGAGGCGGGTGTGGCACCAGAGGACAAGGAAGCAGCGATTCACAGCTTTGGGAGTTGACTGATGATGTGACACCCATCAGCAGTGCCAAGTGATAAACCCCGGAGGCTGAGAGTCCTCCAATGGGAAGCCACAGAGCTGTGCAAGACAGCCAAGTGTGGACCCAAAAACTCAGGGACACATAGTGGGTTTTTTCTTTTCTCTTTTGTCTATTATTTAAAGTGATACACATGCACAGAACAAGACTCAAAATATATCATCTCTGCATAGCATCCTTCACACCCTTTCCAGTCAGTCCTTCTGAGAATTAACCACTGTTCTGATTTTGATCCCAGAGAGTCAGTTGTAACACTCTTCTTCAATTATTACATTCATTCAATCGTGTGAGTGTGTGTGTGTGTGTGTGTGTGTGTGTGTTGGTGTGTATGTGTGTATTCCACAGCCGTCATATATGTGTAGAAGTCAGAGGACTACTTGTGGGAATGACTCTTCTCCTACTATGTGGGAGATAGGGAATCAAACTTAGGTTGCTATGCTTGGCAGCAACCTTAACTAGCTAAGCCATCTTGGTAGCCCCAGTAGTACCGCTTGTGATATCACATTACATACACTTTTGAGACACATGTCTCTAACGTAACTGCAATGGAATAACGGCCCTCATCCTTGTTGGCAACATCAGAATTTAATTCTTCCTAGTGAGTAGTATTCTTGTGCTAATGCAACATGCTTTGCCCATCCTCCTGTTGGCATGAACAGTTGGTCATGGGCAGTCAAATAGCATTTATGGGAAGCCATTGTTTTGTGCTGGGCACCTTTCTGCACTGAGTCCAAAAGACCCAAATAAGACGGAGCCACTGATGGTAACGCCCTGAAACCAAATTATGAATCCAATCTCCTGAGAATCAGAAAAGAGATGGCCCCAAGTGCCCCACTACACAGATTGGTTTGAGCCCACATAAAGAAGTTCCCATACTTTGACCCTTAAGGTACGCATGAATAAAGTACCTTTTATTAAAAAGAGGACACCTTCTGTATTATATTGTTTTGTTATTCTCACCGTGCTCAGTCCAGCACCTCTCTGGTTTTTTGTTTGTTTGTTTGTTTGTTTGTAATGAGATGCTGCCCAGTTCCTGAGCTAAAAACAGAATTGAGACATAACCACCTGCTTTGCAGATTTTTGTGCCAGTTATTTTGGGACATTTGCATTGGCTTACACTTGAAACTGTGATTGGGTGAGGGGAGACACGTGATCCACTTTGGAAAACTCAAACAAAAAAATCTAATGCTTCTGAACTCTTTTTATTCCCAATAGCAAAGTCACAGAGTTTTTATCGGGCCACAGTTTATTGCTAAACCGTGGTATGGATGAATATTTTGATTTCAGCCATTCAGGGGACAGTGGTTCCTCATTTAGACATTCAGTCTACTGATGATTGATTTGGATAACTATTTGAGCAACACATAGTTTTATGATTATCATTAATTTGACATTTTACCTTTGTTGTTGATTTGTAGAATTTATTTGTTCTGAAATGGGTCAGACATTTCTTTCTCTTTGTTTTTGAGACATGGTTTCACTATGTAGAATGGGCTGGCATTTAATTCATAATCCTACTGCCTCCACCTCTCCAGTGTTGTGGTTACAGATACATGCAATACAGATTATATATATACACACATATATAATGTTTACTGAAGATAGTTTTTTTATTTTAAAAGTACTACATAGTATTTAATTGGTAATAGTTATTGCCATTTCTCATGTCATTTGGAGCATCATCATAGAATAAGACTCCAGGGTCTCTCCATATATTCTTTTTGTATGTGAGAGAAAAGAATATAATTCCAGAAAATCTTTATAGCATTGATACTTCTAAGAACAAATGTGTCAGTGGGGGAAAAATAACCACTCTTGTGGTTGGGTAGAGACTAAAACTGTTGGAAATGAGCATCAAGGCACAGCTTGTTGCCTGCTGCACTTGGGCAGAAGTCTGCAGGAGCCACAGTCATGAGGTTTTGGTACCTCTTACTACTGTGCTCGGAAGTAGCTGAGTCCAGCAACAGAAACTCACCGTGGAACTTGGCCTTGGCATTGCTGGTATGCTCCTCCTGCCTCACAGAGCACACTGATGCACTTTATAACGGGAAGTGAAGAGCAGAGATTGCTGAGTTTCTGTAAATTGCCTCTCCATGACAATGATATCACTTGGTCTGGGATATACACAGTACTTAGGCTTCACATGCCCAAATAACCGGGTTCAATCCCCAGCAATACTTTTTAAAGTGCTATATCACACCCCCGCTCGCCGATCTAAGCACAACTGCACAATCTGCATGTTTGTAGAGGACCCTGGTATGTCAAAGCAGAGATGACATCCTCACCCCACAGAAACCCCACCCCCACCCCATCCATCCTTTGGAGTCTGATTCCTTCTTATGTTCCTGAGACAGAGACAATGAGGATCTGACAGACACTTCTCACATGCCTAAGGTATTTTGCACCTGGCATGAACATGAACGTGGGATCAGTTTTTAATAACATAGGTGTATGGCTTCAAGATCTTAAAAACTGTGAGTCAAAGACAGACCGGAAGATCTACAAATCGAGACGTGGGGTTTAATTGCATATCAGATAAATAACAATAAATACTGTGTAATACAATATGCTCAATCAAATACAGGTCAAGAGAAACCTATCCATTCCTTACAGTATAGTTTTAAAAAGAAATTCTCTTTAATAAAGCATAAGGATATTGTTAAAACTATACTTCTTGAAGTACCCACATACAATTAAGCATTCCTACTTAGTATTGAAACGTGCTTCTATAGAAGAAGGTAACTGCAAATGGGTAGATTTTTAAGATATTTAAGTCCGTGACATAATGTCAAAGACTTCAACCAGTTACTCTTCTGTTACTATGACAAAATAGACTGACAAAAGCCACTTAGGGGAAAATGGCTCATTATACCTTACAGTTCCAGAAGAATTCACACCATTATGGCTGAGAAGACTAGCAATAGACAGGGAATGTGTGGCCACAGGAAGAGGAAACTGGCTGATCCACAAACTAGAAGCAGAGACGGGGAATAAGAAGTGGCACCAGGCCATAAAACCTCATAGCCCACACTGATTGGTGTTTTTCCACCTTCAGGGCTCCACCTCCTAAGGGTTCCATAACCTTCCATTCTGTACCACCAACTGGGGACCAAGTATTTAAATACATGAGCCTATGGGGGAACATTTCTCATTCAAACCACCATGAGATCAAACCTACAGTTTAGCTTTTTGTTACATTTTATTTACTTATTTATTTAGTGTGGGGATTGTACCTGTGGCATAGCCCACGTATGGAAGTCAGAGGCCTGGTGGGAGGCAGTCCTCTTCTTCCATCACGTGAGTACCAAGAATCAAACTTAGATCCTCGGGCTTCACAATAAGCACCTTTACCTGCTGAGCCATCTTACTGGCCCCAAATCAGTTTTATCATTAAATAAATATGACCTGAACTCACCCATTGATTCAATATAAAGTATTTGGTTTAAAACAGAAATAATCCATATATAAAGGTTGATTATCATAAACTACAAGTTTCAATGGAATAAAAGGAGGAACATAGTCTTTTAAAAATAAATAATTCATGACTGACTAAACATGATTTGAACAAGGACAATAACAATATACATAGTAGGAGAAAACCCACAAGGCCTCAACCCTACATAAAGAGCTACAAACAACTAAGGAATGTTGAGAGAAAGAAGAAAGAGAATGTCAATTAGTTATCCAATATCAAATGGGCAGCCCTGAAAACAAACATATAAGTAATCTTACATGGACTGAGCAGGTTGTCCTAAGAATATATATATGTGTGTGTGTGTGTGTGTGTGTGTGTGTGTGTACATATATGTATATAACAACAATCAATGGATAAAAGGCCATGAATTTTAAAACGAGCAAGGAGATACATTTGGAAGGGTTTGGAGGGAGGATGTAACTATAATTTCATAG
This sequence comes from Lophiomys imhausi, assembly GCA_907164525.1. Taxonomy (NCBI): domain Eukaryota; kingdom Metazoa; phylum Chordata; class Mammalia; order Rodentia; family Muridae; genus Lophiomys; species Lophiomys imhausi. The sequence continues at coordinate 4,877,641 of CAJQZJ010032004.1, read as the reverse complement.
ATGGAAGAATTTTTCAGATGAATTACTTGCTGGAGCATTAAGAGAAGACAAGACAAACATTTCCTAGTTAGTTAGAAATCAAAGGACGCATGGGCATCTCCCCAGCGCAACTTCAACGTTTATGACGCAGAAACTACTAGAAACCCAAAATAGGAAAGTCCTGTGTGGAGGAGGTTTTAGGTAACCTGTTTCAATCTGTAGGAGGAAAAAAATAAAGCCAACAAGAAAGGAGAAGCTTGGTGTAAAATGTTGAAGTTAGCAAGACCTTGTCATTACAAAAGCAAACAGAAGAACTTGTTTCATATGAATGCAGTATTTTCCAAGATTGGCCATTTATGAAGACATTAGAAATAGCAAAACTGTTCAAACAGAAGATAAGCAGAAATGAATATCAAACTACATAGCAAAATGTTTTACCACTTAGAAAATGAAAAGTGCTAATCAATTTTTTTGGACAAGCTGATCTGATTTGTAGAACTTGGAAAGACCTACAATAATGGAAACACTACATATTAGATCCTTGAAATGTAGTTAAAATGATGAAAAAGATACTTCACACTACTCAATACATTTCAATTAAAATTATGATAAAGTAGACATTCACCTATGAAATTAGAAAGATAGTCACACTAAACTGAGAAAAATACAAAAGAATTATTTTTTTTTCATTTGAGATGGCGTTTCTCTTCATAGCCTGGCTGTCTTGGAACTCACTATGTAGACCAGGCTGACCTTGAACTAACAGAGATCCACCAACCTCTGCCTCCCAAGTGCTAGGATTAAAGGTGTGCACCACCACCACCCACCATAAATTAAGATTCTAAAAGAACACGCTATGTTAGAAAGTATCAAAATAGGAAATTCATATAATTTCAATGTCTAATTTTCTTATCATGTTTATTAATTGGTTGGATGATTGTGAAGACCTAAGAGGTAGAGGTGAGGTTAAGGTCAGAGGACAGCTCATGGGAGTTGGTTCTCTCCTTATACTATTTGGGTCCCAGGGATCACCCTCAGGACACCAGGTTTAGGAGTCATTCCCTTTATCCATTGAACTGTCTCAATAACCTCAAAACTGATTTCCTAAAAAACAAAATTAAAATTAATTAATCTTCTTCTTCTTAAGAAAAAAAAAACCAAACACTTAACAAAGTCAGAAACTGAGGGAAATAACCAGAGAGACACATAAAATGACATGAAGCCACTTTGTTCTACTCCTTGAAAATTCATGTAAAATATTTCAAAGGAAATATGACTGATCAAGACTGACACCAGAAGACATACTGTCTAAACACACTGGTAGCTATAGAAGAAGTTGATGTGATCTACCGCAAATAAAACACCCAGAGTTAGCTTCATGGGGAAAGTGTCCACATGTGCAAAGAACAGATAATTGCACTTAATTCTTGATAACTGCACTTTTAATTAAAGTGTACCAGGAAAAAAAAAACAACTTCCAGAAAAAAATGATAATGAGGCTGCATATAAATGTTCAGTTTCTGTGACCAAGCACAATGAGCAAAGGTAAACAGCAAACAAAAGTCCCTTTTCAACTGTTAGTAGTCAGATAGCCTTAAGAATTATTTCACAGCTGGGCGTGGTGGCGCACACCTTTAATCCCAGCACTCAGGAAGTAGAGACAGGTGGATCTCTGTGAGTTCAAGTCCAGCCTAGTCTACAAAGTGAGTCCAGGACAGCCAGGGCTCTGTTACACTGAGAAACCTGTCTTGAAAAAAACAAAAACAACAAAGAATTATTTCACATCCATAAGAAAAAAAACCAAAGCATAATAAACAAATTGCTTAATTATATACACATAGTCCACAAAAAACTCACATGCCTCTGAAATGTATTCATGGATTCCTAACCCCACGCCTTCTTAACGCTAAAAACCAAAGTGCATTATTCAGAATTGGGTTGCAAACAATTCCATAAGCTAGTCAGCAGGCTGCATGAATAAAAGTGATGGCCAATTAAAGGAATGTGTACTAACCTTGAGTTAATTTATATGTGGGTGCTTTAATTGGTAAAGTAATCAGATTCTGTGCCAGGCTGCAAAGGATGTTCAGGGAAAGCGCTCTCCTAGAGATGCCGCCTTTTCTCACAGGTGGCTGTGCTGTGAGCGTCCACGGAGTCTCGCAGAATGTTTTACTCACAGTCACTCCAACATCCAGCTACTCATTCTAAAATCTTTTCTTGAGGATTGTCTGTGTGCCAGGCACTAAATGTCCTCAGTCCATCTTGAGAGTTCCTCAGAATCCCTTTCAGGGTTTCCAATCTAGTTGTGCAAATAGGAATTTTAAAAAGAGAATATATAAGAACCGTAGATGACAGCAAATCTCACAAAGGAAGAAACGTAAAAGGATGTGAAACGCAGATATTTAAGGTCACACATACTGATGTTGATGGATAAGAAATAGAAAATACTTGGGCATGTAAGTGAGGCTCAATAGATGTGGTTTGAAGTATTACACTGAGAAACTGGCTTTGAGTGTTGTGGGAAGAGCCATCCAGAAAGAAAGCAGCAGGTTTCATTAAAAAGAAATAAAGATTCAATTCCATTGGTCAACTGATCTGTTTCTATACCAGTACCATGCTATTTTCATTACTATTGCTCTGTAGTACAGCTTGAGATCAAGGATGGTGATACCTCCAGATTATTTATTTATTTATTTATTTATACAGGATTGATTTAGCTATTCTGGGTTTTTTTGTTTTTCCATATGAAGTTGAGAGTTGCTCTTTCGAGGTCTGTAAATAATTGTGTTGGAATTTTGATATAAATTGCATTGAATCTGTATATTGCTTTTGGTAGGATAGCCATTTTTTTTTTAATAAGTACTTTATTTTTTTTTCAAGTTACATCTCAGTCGCAAACCCTTCCCTATTCCCCCTTCCTGTCCCACCCTTCCACCCTCTTCCCCCCCAACAGCTTCTCTTTTCATTCCAACAAATGGTTCTTTCTCTTATAACAGTAAATTCTATACAAAACAGCAGAATTAAATATGCCGCATTTATGAGAGTTAAATGGCCCGGTGTACCTTCCCAATGTCCAGTTCATACATATTTGGCCCCTGACTTTAACCTTCTACCTTCTAACCATCTCCATGAGTTTAAAGTTCTATAACTGACTTAGTTTTCATACTAACTTGCATCACTGTTATAACCATCTTCTTAGATCTAGAACGCCTTCTTGATTCCTAAACAACTCAAAATTTAGCTATGAGACTCAAGCTGTCTATTCTTCAACCACCTCAGAGAGCTGAGAAGGATAAATATATCTGATTGTATAGGAAGTGCAGGGCCTGCAGCTTCCAATACTAAGAAATGACAAACCAGTGACTACCTGGACAGTTCCCATTTTCTCTCCATACATTCCAGCATCAGTCTTCAGCCTTTTGGTCCTGTTTCTCTGACAGACATTTATTGTAGAGCAGGGATTGTGAAGGACTAACCTACCCTGTCTTGGCAGAGCTAGGCTGTCGACTTCCCTGCTACCAAGTTATGGACTCAATATTAAGATTGTATTGGGCCGCATAGGCACTGATCTTTGTATATTGATACAAAATTAAGAGTATATTTAGCCACATTTGAATAGATCTTTGTATATTGATGCAAAATTTAAGGTAATGCTTCCTAATGGTATCGTACTTAGAGATACTTAAAAATGAAATGTGAAGTTCTGGCCTCTTGATACCAACCGTCTTAAACTGTTTAGGATAGTTAAGAAAAACAAACTCCTAGTCATGCATGCATGTCACCTTGTTAGCTACTAAGACAGTCTATCACAGATATTCTCTAAGCTACTCAGTAATCAAGTTGTTAAGAGACAAGCAACATTTGCTTATCTAAATACAAGAGATAGATAGGGCATCTTCAAAAACCCCAAGAGATCTGCAGAATATGGCATTCAAAGATGTGGTCTTAAATTAAGATTTTTTTTTGATATCGTGACATATCAGCTCCTGACAGCACCCCCTATTCTACTCCAAGTAGAAGAAAAGCATCGAAGAATCTCCAATGTGAGATGGTTGAATTAGTGGCAAGCCTATCTCTTGACATGTAAAAACTCCTTGCTTCAACTGCAGACAGACTGCTGTCCAAAAAGGATAGCCATTTTTATTATGTTGATCCTACCTATCCACGAACATGGGAGATCTTTCCATTTTCGGATATCCTCTTCAATTTCTTTCTTCAAGGACTTGAAGTTCTTCTAGTACAGGTCTTTCACTTACTTGGTTAGAGTTACCCCCAGGTATTTTATATTATTCGTGGCTATCCTAGTGGGACTGCCATGTGTGCCCCCTGTGCATGAGGAAGCTCTTAGACCTCATATGACTAATGAACTGAGGGACCTGATACATGGAGACACCCCACACTGGAAGGGTGGGATGGGTGAGAGAGTGGATAGAGGGTGGCAGAGTGAGACCGGGAGGGGGGTGGTAATGGAATGGTAATGGGTGGTAAATGTAACTTGAAGTAATAAATAAATGTTAAAAAGAAAGAAAAATCTTGCAAGACACACCACGCTTGTGTTGGTTAGAGATACCCTGGAGGTTTGGTGCGGCAGGGCAGCAGTGGGAGGTGAGGTCTTCTGAGTTAGCATGGGGATGCTGGCTCATTCATAGGACGACCTTAGAGGGCCAGGCCGAAAGAGATGGGAAAGCTGTTTAGGAGGAGCTCCCTGATTAGCATGCTAACAGCAATTAGATGAGGAGAGGCTACACTAAAGTAGCGACCCCTTCTGAAGCTACCCTGGGACCCCTGCGAAGGATGCCCATGATTTGCAGCTGTGTGGAGCAAAGGATGATGCTGGGAGTAAGCTGGGTTCCAGAAACCACTAGGAGGGAGAACAAATGTGTGAACATCCTCGCATCCTCTTTAATTCGCTACATAGGATTCAGTACTATTCGGAACCGCCTTTGGGTTCCTGATGCTTCTTGGCAATTACCTGCGCAAACAGAAAACGTCACCGCGATTCTTATAACTTCTTTAACCCGCACCACATTGATGGGTATTTGGGCTGCCTTCTGGACTTTGGTGTTGCTAATTGTGCAAAATAACCTTGTATGTGTGCCACATCCGGTGTTTGAGAAGATGACGTCAGAACGGACTGGTGAAAACAGAATTTTCTTGGTTAGTGTGTAACATTTTCTAATTTCTCTCCATTGAAGCAGTTGAAGATTTCATTTGCAACAAGAGGTGTGGGTTTCTAGTTCCTCACATACTGGAGGAAGGATCCCAGCCCGAGTGTCAGAACAGGTGAGGTGACTCATTGGGTAAAAGTGCTTCCCAGCAAGCCTAAGGGCGTGAATTCAATCCCGGGACCCACAGAGTGGAAAAAGAGAGTGGACTCCCAACTCCTACAAATTGTCCTGACCTCTGAACCCTGGCTGAGGCGTGTTATGTATGTGTGTGTGTGTGTGTGTGTGTGTGTGTGTGTGTGTGTGTGTGTGCGCACACACACGCATACAAACACATACGTATGCAATGAATAAAATGTAATAAATCGCAGGTTCCCTTCTGCACTACACTCAACAACAGTTCAACAGTGACTGGTTGGCTTTTGCTTCCTGTCTTTAAGGAAACCTGTCATTTGTTGTTGCCTGAAAGGATGCACCTGGATACACTCAGAAGTAGGAAAAGCTTAATGTTTTAAAGCTACTAATGTAGTTTTTTATAGAAGGGGTCTAATATTTGCTAAAATCCATGACCTCTTCCTGCTTAAAACAAATCGACAATCAGTCCAGAGTTTTCCCCTCCTTAAACACAAAAATCTAGTTTAGGAATTGGAGAGGCATTCCCACTGAAGTTGGGCACCTGCCACTGCCTCTGTTCACTGTATGACTCTGCTCAGAAAGTGTTTGCTACAGCACACATCTGTTCATTTGTAAACAATATAATAATCTTTCCAGAAAAAAATAAACAATAATCAGAGGGAAACTTCTGGAATTTCCTTCTGTCAGGAAAAAAAGAAAGGAAATACCTAGTGTTTTAAATTCTACTGTAAATTAAACTTACAAGTCAAAAATTTAATATAAAATTATTTTACATTGACATCTTGCATATAAGTTGTGATGGATCAGACATCAGGTGAATAAGAAACCTGGGTGTGGTGGGATGCCCCCATATGTAAGGATGCTTGCTTGATCACCTCTGTTCCATCCCAGGAGCCCACATAAAGGTGGACAGAGAGAAGCAACTTCAGAGTTGTCCTCTGCCCTCCACACATAAGCTGTGGCAAACCCCTCATGGGTATCATACACAGACCATAATAAATTAAGTAAATGAGTAAAATCTAGGGGCTGATGCACTTCATTCCCCCTTCAACGTGCACACCACTTCAGGATGGAATCTAAAGTAGCAGCAATGTTACGGCAATGGGGATAGAAGCTGTGGAAGCCACAGTTTACCTGTGTTCAAGATAATAATAATAATAATAATAATAATAATAATAAATCCACAGAAAAATTAGTCACATTAAAAATTACCCCTCTCAGGAAAATGTTACTGATATGATACTAGAGTAAAATGGCAAAGATTATGTATATAAAAGTCAAGGTATTTATTCTGAGCTGAGCCTAATAGTTCACACCATCCACCACAGTAGTTGGGAGAATGAAGTAAGAGCACCTACATGAGCCCCAGACCATGCTGGGACACAGAGCAAAACCGTTTCTCAAAACCCACAAACAAACAAACAAACAGATATTTGTTCTGTTTGTGTTCATTTTAATTTTAAGTAGAACACATTTGTTCTGACCTCTGAAGTTTTCCTTGGACCCCTCTCCAAGACTAGGCAACCTAAACTCTAAAATGTCTCCTTCCAGACATATGAACCCATCACTTCAGCCTGCTCAGCACTATTAACCTCCATACTATTGAGGGTACTCTTTCAAATTTCTGGGGGTGGCATTTTTAAAAGGAACAAGGGAACCAAGGAGATAATTGTTTCAAGAAGGAGTCACACGTGCTCAACAATCACACAGAAGACACCCTACCCCATCAGTCGTTGGGGAATTGTGAGTCAAAAGTACTGCTGGATCCCACTCCATGCCTACTAAGACCAATTCAATCCCAGAAGTCAGGTATGTACCAACAAAGAAGCAGGAAAATGTGAAGCTCCTGTGTCAATACAAAATGGTCTGGTTAGTTTGGAGAATAATCTAACAGCTCCTCAAATCACTAGTCGTAGAATGATCATGTGATCAGGAATTTAATCCCACTATGTAGCTTTTAATTCCGGAGAATTAAACACACAGCTACAAAGCAATTTGTGCAAACATTTACACCAGTATTACCCACAAGAGCCAACTGGCCATTGACGGATGAGTGGATAGTTAAAATGGGATAAATGCATGTAAGAGGATGTTCTTTCAGGTTCTTTTCTGTCTCTGTGATAGAATGTCCCTGAAGAAAGCAATCAGCAGAGGAAGGACAAAATATATTTGGCCTGCAGTTGCGGAGGGATTCAGTCCCCATGGAGGGGGAAAGCCTGGCAGCAGGAAAATGTGGCTGTCCCGAGAGGAAGAAGAGTAATCACATTTTGTCTGCATTTGGGAAAGAAAGAGAGGAGACAGGAAGTAGGGCCAGGCTGTAACAAGTCAAGGCCCACCCCTAGTGACATAGTTCCTCCAAGAAGGGTCTAGTCCCTAAAAGTTTATAACCTTCCCAAACAGCACCGTCAACCTGAGACCAAGTGTTCAAATACACAACCCTGTAGGGACAACACTCATTCAAACCACAGCATAAAATATTAAAAACATACACATTTGTTTTTTAGAATATTTTTATTTACTCTTCATACATGTATACAGTATATATTAATAATATCCACCTCGAATCTCCACTCTCACTCTCCTTACTCTCCCAATTTCTCACCTCTTATGGCCTCTTTTTTTTTTTTTTTTTTTAATAGCCTGATGAGTTCGGTTAGTACTGCCTGCCTGTGCATAGGTGCGAGGCTACCTAACAGGGCATAGGCAACCTCCCAGGGGCCAGACCAAAGAAAAATAACTCTGCCTTCCCCAGCAGCCATCAATTGCCAGTAGCTCTGTAGCTAGGGACAAAGCCTCATGAGCCTCTCTCTCTTCTGTTGGAATATTGGCTGACTTGACTATGTGCAGGTAATAGCTGCTGGAAGCTCACCTGTGCAATGCCCTTGCCATGTCCAAAATACACTTCACTGTGTTCATGCCTGTCTTCCAGTTCTCACCGCCTTTGTGTCCCCTCTTCCATGATTGTTGTGCCTTGTAGGGGTAAGCTTCATATAAACATCCCATTTAGGAATGAACACTCCATGAGACATTACTCATGAAGTAGACAAATTCTAAAATCATCAGGAATTTGTGTCATTGTGTAAGTAACCAGGTTTTAATATTTAAAGTAATTAATTGATTACTCTTAAGATCAATCTCTTATTGCACAGATACAACTGAAGAAATCAGCTACCATGACTATTTTTACATCTATAATATATATATATATCATATAGGTACTATTTTAAAGCTCTGTGTGTAAGGTTGAGGCCTCCTGACCTCCCCTCACCCCCACATGTCCACATTGGAATGTCTATTGTTGTTTCCCTTGTCCAGCTCCTGTTTATTCAGCCACGTTGGTGATATTTACATTATAATTATTTTTAAAAGCCTCAAAAATAGTATGAGAGCACTTACATTAAATGAATACAAGCAACTAACCAGAAACAGAGTTATAAAGGATAAAAGTGTTCTATAACTATATTCCTATGTCATTTGATACCTAAAGAATATGTCATTATTTCTGGTTGCTAGGATTGGGAGCATAGTCAATAATACTCTTATCCACACCATTGTGGTTTATCAACAATAAGAAAAATAATCATGCAGCATTTATTTATAATAACTATGTGTAAACTTGCATCTGGAAACACAAAAATGGAAGATTTGGAGGAAAAGACTGATAAATAAATATATGTGCATGCATGCACGCACACATGTATTGGGCAAATGTGACTTCATGATGAGCGGTAAAGAGTCACAAAAGATGATGAGCACTCCAAAGACCATGATGAATCTTTCCCAGTCATGCCTTTCCTTCTTGGTAGCCTATTTTATTTTACTCTTATTGTTTGAGAATTCTACACATTTATAACGTGTTTTGATCAAAGCAAACCCCATCCCTACCTCCATAACCACCACTTTTTCCTCCCAATATCACATTATATCTCTGTCTCTGTCTCTGTCTATCTCTCTCTCTCCCTCTTTTCTCTCATGACTGACTGCACTTAGTGCTGCTTGTGTGTACATTGGTGTAGGACCACCTAATAGAGCATGTAGCCTCTCAGGGCCCACATCTCTACAACTGTAAAGAATATTTATTCTCCCCCCCCCCCCAGAAGCCAGCAGTTTCAAAAAGCTTCTCAGCTAGGGGTGGGATTTCATGAGCTCTCCCTCTATCTATGCTGGTAGTTTTGATAACTTAATCTTCTGCAGGTCATGTGCATGCAGGCACAGCCATTGTGAGTCCATGTGTGCATTGGCCCCATCATGACAGGCAAATGTTTTTGGCTGCAGAGGTCCATGACTTCTTTCCACAGCCCCTTTTCTGGGATAAATCTTGGGCTTGGTGTGGAGGGGTGCAATGAGGATGTTCTATTTATAACTAAATTCAGGCTGGAGAGATGGCTCAGCAATTAAAGGCTAGAATCACAACCAAAATAGAATTAAATGTTCCATAGGAAAAGCAGTAATCTTTTATTATGTCCATTTATGTCCATTTACCAGAATAATTACAGTATGTTATCCCTTAGAGCCCATGACCTGGCCAGTCACAGGTTCTTGGCCTTGTCAACTGTACCAGACATGAGTACCATCTCGCAGAGTGGGCCTTAAATCCAATCAGTAGTTGCTAACATTGTGTCACCATTTTACTAGTGGGCATATGGAGCCAGTTGTTCCTGTAGCTCACAGGGTTTATAACTGAGTAAGAGTGTGGATGACTTTTCTCCCAGAGTAGTGTAAATAGAACCCTCCATTGCTATGAAAGCTAGCCAATAGGGGTGAAGTTTCCAGGTCTGTATCTGCTGGATTTCTCTATGTCTGATTGCACAAATATGTAGTGTCTTCAACAGTCAGCTCATACCACCAGACTCTGGAGGGTAGAGAAGAGAGAAATCAATAGCCTATAATGTTTCAGAGTGTATACTACTGACCAGCAACTCAAAAAGAGGCAACACATTCCTAGCACTGAAGTTCTCTCCCCAGGTGGTCTATGGCATATAGGGAAGGCATTGGCCCCTCATCATAGGGTAACTACACTTAGGCACATTTTAGACCTCTAAATATATATGCCGTAGAAGGCTTTTACAGTAATGTGATTCCATTCAACATTTCAAAGGTCTTTAGTGTAAGTTATTCCTTCTCATACCCCTTACTCCACCTTTCCTTCTGAACCTTCCTAACTTCTAACCCTTCCTGTTCCATTATTTTCCTTTATGGTTACCTAAAATGTTAGTTGGATAATAGAGCAGAGTCCATAAGTAGATGTCCAGCAAAGCTTCAGGATGCAGGGCCACTATTAATGACACTGTTAATAACAAGTAGACTACCATGAGGCTGTCCATCATGAACAGCCAACCAGCACTTTGGTTATAGGAAGAGTTACTAGAGCTAGCACATCTAGCTGCCAGATGCCATGGTGACCTCACTGTCATTCTGTCAGAAATCTCTCCATTTTTTGTCTCTCGCCCATTTTGCTTAGAGCCCATGAAGTAATTAAAAATCATGATTAGGAAAAGACAGGACTATTCTAGCAAAGCAACCCTGTGTTTTCAATTACAAGTCTACAATTACCTGACGAGTATTGCCTTTAAATAAAGTAATGCTTCATGGGCTGGTGCTGAGTCGGCAGCACCTCCTGCCATCAAAATGAACATCTTAGTCAGGGTTTCTATTGCTGCCATAAAACACAATGACCAAAAAACAAGTTGGGGACAAAAGTGTTTATTCAGCTTACACTTCTACTTTGCTGGTCATTATTGAAGAAAGTCAGGACAGGAAATCAAACAGGGCAGGAACCTGGAGGGAGGAACTGATGCAGAAGCCATGGAGGGGCGCTGCTTACTGGCTTGCTCCTCCTGGCTTGCTCAGCCTGCTTTCTTATAGAATCCAGGGCAATCAGCCTAGGGATGGCACCGCCCACAATGAACTCTCCCCTATTGATCACTAACTGAGAAAATGCCCTACAGCTAGATCTTGTGGAAGCATTTCCTCAACTAAGATTCCTTCCTCTCTGATGACTCTAGCTTGTGACAAGTTGACACACAAAACCAGCCAGTACAATGAATAAAAAAGTAATCCTGTGTGGATTCCTACAAGGCTAAGGACAGTAGTTCAAGGTTTGGATCCAACACCGTACACTACAGTAGTGTGAATAGGGGAGCAAGTGAAGTCCTAAATGAACATATATTGTTTGTTGAACGTAAGCTCAGCCATGTCAAGGACTCCAATGCTTTACCTGCAAAGTATTCCTCAGGTGAGACTTAAAGGAATGGCAAAACCTTCCCTGGTTCTGTATGTAAATGTTGACAGTGTATGTAGAAATGTTTTTTACATGCCATTGATTTCTCCCTCCAGATGTTTAACACTGTGAAGACTGCTCCCCTATAGTTCATACCAAGATTAGCTAACACTGGCTCCTTGTCCAGCTCTATGTAATGTTCGCTTCTAGGTTCAGCCCCTGCCTCCCTGTTCAACTGTATGTAACAAACACACTGAGCTTCTGAAGCGCTGCTTTTCCATGGACAACCATGCCCACCCCATCCCTGCTTGTCCTTACCTATGTTACTGTCATATTTTCATTCCCCTGGCACCCTGGTCAGGTCACATCCCTGAAGCTAGGCAATACATCACAAATAACCATTGCATTCAGTCACTCATTCCCTAGAAGGTGACAGTTTCAACAAGCATGGGTCTCCTGGAAGAGTTGCCAGTGCTCTTAATCACTGAGCCATCTTTCCAATCCCAAGAAATATTTGGAGTTTTAAAGGTTACAATGGGCTTCTTTCCCGTTAGTCAACCAATTGCTCATAAGCAACAAGAAATGAATGATTGTTATTTAGAAAGTCCATATCCAGCTCCTAGGTTTATGAGCTCTCTCCACTTAACATCTCTCTTAGAGATCATATAACAAAATATTTCTTATGCTTCTGAAAGTTGCTTTTGGCAGGCCTAGGATAAACCTCTTCATCTGACTGAAAATGCATGGTGGATTGGAAGAGGAATGGCTTACAACATGGCCACTCTTAGAGAGATAGCAAAGAAACTTCTAAAACTTATCTCACTCAAGAAGTCAGAGAAGGATGCAGGGCGTGGTGGCACATGCCTTTAATCCCAGCCCTTGGGAGGCAGAGGCAGGTGGATCACTGTGAGTTCAAGGCCAGCCTAGTCTACAAAGAGAGTCTAGGACAGCCAGAGCTGTTATAAAGAGGGACCCTGTCTCGAAAAACAAAAACAACAACAACAAAAAATGAAGTCAGAGAAGGGAGTATTCCCTTGCTCTCAAACCATTCGATTTTTAAAAGGCTACAATAGATCTTTTTCCACCATGCCTGGCTGGATAAAGGGTCTTTACTGAAGTAATAACCTAAAGGACATTGAACTATAATAACCTTTGATTTTGCAAGATAAATCCAATAACATATATCCTTATAAGAGGCAGGCAGAAGAGAAGACAGACTCAGAGAGTCTGCGAAGATGATAACAAAGACTGGAGTGAAATGGCCACAAGCCAACAGATGTGTGGCACCAACAGAATCCAGGTGATACGACATATTCTTGCCTAGAGAGGTCTGAGGGTCACAGACCTGCCTGTAGCTTTGATATTGGACTTCTGCCCTCCAGAATAGTAGGGGAATAAATTTCTATCATCAAAAGCCACATCATTTGTGAGAATTTCTTATGGTAGTCCCATGAGAGTCATACAACTATTACAGTTTCAGTTTTGACCCAATCATATCTATGACTATTCTCATTTACATCTAAGATCCAAAACAAGTCTGCTTTCACATTTGTGTTCACACACATGGAGACTGGAGCTCAACCCTAGTGTCTTTCCTCAGTAC